>CP092871.1:95221271-95288476 GCA_030710605.1 Cordylochernes scorpioides
CATTCCCAGGAACTGATGGACCTGTTCCAGCAGGTGTTTGGCCTGAGGGTGTTCCGACACAACCAGCTGGAAGCCATCAACGCTGCCATCTTGGGACACGACTGTTTCATCCTCATGCCTACAGGTACTGGCTTGATATCATCTATTTGATTACAGATAACAAATACAAGAAATTAGATGTTGAATCCATGTTTACTCTCTTCAATCCCTATACCCACAATGGAGGTACACAGTAGAAAAAACTCTCTCTGTAAATTAATTTCAGAGCCAATGTGTCCTTTAGGGAGAAGTATCCTCTTACCTGAGAGTTGCTCAATAGTAAAAATTATAATTTTATTCATAATAATAAAAAAAAATGATCCAATGGCCCCCAATTCTTGCAAAAGTCCAACTCCACCAGCGAGTGCAAGTATCTAAATGGGGCTCTGGCACATTTGTAAGTGCAAAAGTCAAACTGCTTTCCACATATGTTAGACGTGGTGCACTTACAGTAATAAGCAGTCGTCAACCTTCTACCCACCATGATTATCATGGCCTGTACCACGTGTACTCTAGGTGTTGTGTCTCTACAACTACTCCAGGTCACCGAGATCCACTAAGTCAGAGATAAAACCTTTATTGGCTCATAACACTAATATGACTGAATATTTACAATTTAATGATACATATATATACATAAAAATAATTAACATACAAACAAACAAACACTATGCAAAACCTTATTTGCATATCTCGACAATTTATCTAAAACATAACTATTGTTATGCAAAACACCACACTAGGGATTAAAAAAAAAACATGGTAATTTTACAAATGAAAACTGTCCTTTGTAGAGAGGTGTCATTTAGCGCGGGTGTCCTCTTATGGAGGTTGTTCTACTGTAGTGGATGTTGTGATGTCCAGGTGGTGGCAAGTCCCTATGCTACCAGCTTCCAGCCCTGCTCACCCCCGGAGTGACCATTGTCATCTCCCCCCTTTGTTCCCTCATACAGGACCAAGTCCAGAAACTGACCATGCTGGATGTAAGTTGATCATTCTGTAGCTTGCCTGCTACATATACCTCAAAGTTACATCAGGGGGGATTGATTGAAATAACTACACACGGACCATCTCTGGCTTTGCCAGTAGTCCCAAGCCAGGAATAAAAAGAGGAAGTAGTAACAAGCTCGCTAAAAAAAACCTGGGCTTAGCTAGCTAGGCTGATAGCACCCTGAAAGGACTGATCCAGGGATACAGGATGAGCAGAATCTGTACTCCATGTTAGGCTGCACATGGTGTCTGTTCCTCGTGTCAGAGGCAGCCATTTCATATTGAAGCTAAGTCGGCTTCCTACTGAGTAGTGCTCCCAGTCTTAATGACAAAAGCAGATACATTCTATTTCACCCAATCATGATGGTTTTTGAGATAATGAAGAAGATGAAGCTACTAAATTTCTTAGGTATTTTTCTTTCTTATCTCCACTCCATCCTATTCTGTGGAACTTGAGCTCTTTGATAAGTGTCTTCTGGAGAGATGAGTTGAGTTCTTATCAATGGATGAGCTAATTATTCTATCTATATATTCATCACTGGAAACTTATTATTTTGTGATGGTTTGTAAAAACAAGGTAATAAGAACAAATCCAAATAAATAAATAGAGTCTGGTCTTATTACCTTGTGTTTCTAATCTATAATCCAAATTGTACTTGAGCTTTTGTGTGATGGTTTGTATCATTGTGAATTATTTTTCTTATCCTTCAGACCAAAATGCTGAAGATTGTGCTCTCTAAGACAGTTGAGTACTTTCTCCAGTACTTCCTTATAAAGAGTGTTTCTATCATTCCCAGTAGATGGGGGTGGTTAATTTCATTAATACCTGTGGGGGTCGGTGGAAGGCCGGTTAAACCGTTTGGTTTACAACCACTACGACCCAGGTTCGATCCCCGCATTGGACACTTTTTTCTGTTTAAAAAAAAAAAAATGCTCCAATGGCCCCCCGATTCTTGCAAAAGTCCAACCCCACCAGCGAGTGCAAGTAACCAAACGGGGCTCTGGCACATTTGTAAGTGCAAAGTCGAACTGCTTTCACATGTGTAGACATGTGGTGCGCTTACAGTAAAAAGCAGTCGCTAACTACCCACCATGATTATCATGGCCTGTACCACGTGTTCTAGGGATAAGCAAAAAAAAAAAATTAATACCTGTTTGTTACTTTTGGGTTGTTGTTGCCCTTCAGGATATAGCTTGAAATTCTTCGTTTGGGATACTTATTTTTAAATTTATAAGAAATGGAAACACTAAAGCACACACAACAACAACAAAAAGCTTTATTTAGGGTCACTGACCCTATACAGGATTCACCAGAGGTATGCATAAGAACAAAGCAGTGAGACAAAGGAAATAACGATATAGACAAAAGAAAAAAAAAAAACAAGAAAGAGGGAAGCAAGAAAAACAACACAAAAAGAGTAGCAGTAAGAAAGTGAGGAGTGAAAGCACACACAACATGATTGATAAGGCACAATTTGGATTGTAGATTATAAACACAAGGTAATAAGACCAAATCCAAATAAATAAATAGTGTGTGACGTTTCTGTAACGTTTACACACTTGATAACAGGAACTATTTAAAAGCATGCTGTGGTAAAATTTTCTCATTCAGTACTGATTTGTCTGAAGATGGTAACAACGCTGTTACCGAAATGTCACACACTATTTATTTATTTGGATTTGGTGTCTTATTACCTTGTGTTTACACAACATGATTGCTTCTTTTACACACACAAACCAAGCTTCTATCCTTACAATGATGAAAAATATATATATTGGTAGGTCTTTGCTCATCAGTGGTGAGGCTTCACTGAAGGGTAGAAAAATGGTATTCTAGTAAACTATGAACATCAGATTGATAAGGCACAATTTGGATTATCTATATATATAAAAATGAATGTTTGTATGTTTGTCTGTTGGTTGGTTGGTTGGTTTGTATGTCCGGTATACAAATTCGCAGTAGTTCACTAATTCAAACCAAAATTTCAATACATAGGTAAAAAATAACGAGGATGACGATAGGCTATTTTAAAAAATATATAAATCAATTATTAAAACTATATATTCAAATTATTCTAAATAGCTCATCTAGAACGCGGTGGAACTGATGGCGGGGCACGCATATTGGCCGCCTGCGACACGTGGCTTCCCTGTGCGCGCGCATGCGCCGGGAAGCCACTCGCACGCCGGCAGCCGACGGGAGCAGTCGCTTGCTCGCCGGGAGTCAACGGGTGCGCGCATGCGCCGAGAAGCCACTCGCACGCCGGCAGCCGACGGGAGCAGTCGCTTGCTCGCCGGGAGTAAACGGGCGCCGACATTTAATCATGTAAACCCGGGCGTTGCCGGGCAACCCGAGGAAGCAAGGTGTAGACAAGATGAAGATTAAAACGTTTTTAAAATATATTCGCACTCGGGTAAAACCCGGGCGTTGCCCGGGCCATTCGTCTAGTAGATTATAAACACAAGGTAATAACACCAAATCCAAATAAATAAATAGTGTATGACGTTTCGGTAACAGCGTTGTTACCATCTTCAGACAAAAGTACTGAATGAGAGAATTTTACCACAGCATGCTTTTAAATAGTTCCTGTTATCAAGTGTGTAAACAAGATTAACAACGTTAACAACGCTGTTACCGAAACGTCACACACTATTTATTTATTTGGATTTGGTCTTATTACCTTGTGTTTATGAAAATCAGCTTGTAGGACAGTAAAATTACATATACAGTAGAACCTATCTGTAAAGGACACCTAGTTACAGAGCCAAAGTGTCCTTTAGGGAGAAGTGTCCTCTTACTGGAGAGTTGCTAAATTGTAAAAAAAAAAAAGGTAATTTTGCAAATGAAAACTGTCCTTTGTAAAAAGATTTCCTCTAGCACGAGTGTCTTCTCATGGAGGTTCTACTGTATTATAGTTTTGATGTACGAGGTGTGTTCAAAAAGTATCGCGACTTTTGTGTTTTTTCAAAAATTATTTATTTATTCATGAATACCTATTTTGTCCCCTTCAAAGTAATCCCCATGAGATATTATACACTTGTGCCAACGGTTTTTCCAATCTTCGAAGCACTTCAAAAAATCATTTTTAAAAATCTTTTTCAGCTCCTCCTTCGATGCCGTCTTTATCTCGTCAAGCGTAGCGTAACGTCGTCCTTTCATTGGCCTCTTCAGTTTAGGGAACAAGGGAAAGTCACAGGGGGCCAGATCTGGGGAATAGTTTTTGGCCAAAAGGTCGCGCACAAGCAACGATGATGCACCACGCCCCTGCAATCGAAGAAAACTGTCAGCAAAACTTTCACATTCGGCCGAACTTGGCGCGCTTTTATCGGTCTTGGTTCGTGCAGCAGCTTCCATTGAGATGATTGAGCTTTGGTTTCCACGTCATAACCATAAACTCACGCGTCGTCACCAGTTATGACCCTCTGGAGCAAATTTGGGTCGTCGCTGAGAGTCCAACATCTCTTTAGCAATGTTCATGCGATGCTGTTTTTGGTCGCAATTGAGCAATTTTGGTACGAATTTCGCTGCGATCCGTCTCATGCCCAAATCACTGATAAAAATCGGATGGCACGAGCCAATCGATATGTTTAGGTCCTCAGCAACTTCTCTAATGGTGATTCGACGATTGGCCAATATCATTTTCTCCACTTCATTAATTTTTTCGTCTGTTGTTGATGTGCTCGGGCGTCCGGCACGCTCTTCGTCGTTCACATCTTCTCGGCCTTCTGAGAACATTTTGTACCACCGATAAACGTTGTTTCGGTCCAAGGTAGCTTCTCCGTATGCCACAGTCAACATTCAGAATGCTTCCGCGCACTTAATTTTGTTTTTCACACAAAATTTTATACAGGTTCTTTGATTCATTTTTTTTAATAGGTAAAAATCGAAGACGATCCAAAACACCTGCAAGCAAAGCAGCTGTCAACAATTAAGTGAACATTGAAAATGGCCGAGCTTGTCGGCATAAGTGAGAGACATGAGTACCAACATAAAGCCACAAAAAGATCGAAATTCGAATATACGTAACCCGCGAAAATTCAAAAGTCGCGATACTTTTTGAACACACCTCGTATAAATGTTTCTTTAAAAAAAAAATTGTATATGTTGTGTGAACTTCTATACGCTGCTGACTGTTCTGAGACGTGTGTTCTGTGGTCAGGTTCCAACCAAGCATCTCTCAGGAGATGTCAGCCAATCAGAGTCCAATGCCATCTACGACGAACTCTTCAAGGCCATTCCAGATCTCAAACTTCTCTACGTCACCCCAGAAAAGGTGAGTGGAACCTGTTAACTGGAGGTTATGTCTACACAAACATCTACAAATCATTCACATGAATCCAGAATTTGCTGGTAGAAATGATAAGGTATAATTTGGATTATATACAGTTACAAGCGTTATTCCTCATCAGTCGTCTCTGTCACCATTTGCTTTTTTTTTTGGAATGGCGCGCTCCTATTGGTTGGCTACGATCACGCCACCTTTACTCCCCCCCCCCCCCATCATGCCTCCCCCACTCGCTCTTTCGTTTTTGTAACTATTGTGTTGGAGCGGATCGCTCCTTAAATAAATGCATATATTAGTTAATAACTAAAATGGAATCCTCTCTTTCTTTTTCCCAGTAAGAGACGCCTACGGTAGCCAACAGTACATAGACAGATAAAGCACATAGGCTATAGTTATTAACTAACATATGCACTTATTTAAGGCGCCAATTTATAATTGTAACAAATAGTATTTGAATCAAAACATTCAATCGGGTAAAACATGGGCGTTGCCCGGGTCATTCGGCTAGTAGATTATAAACACAAGGTAATAAGACCAAATCTATAAATAAATATATAGTGTGTGACGTTTCGATTACAGCATTGTTACCATCATCAGACAAAAGAATACATTTTTTTTTTTTTTTTACTTATCCTTTTAGTCTAAATTAGACAAGATCTTGGAGGTCGTGCTCGTAGAGAAGCTCAAGAACTCAAGAATACATTTAATTTATTTTAAACTTTTGTCTGATGATGGTTACAACACTGTTACCTTTTTACACTGTTAAGTTTCACACTATCAATTTATTTGGATTTGGTCTTATTACCTTGTAGTTGCTGGGAGAAAGTAAAAGACACAATAACAGTTCTACCTGCACTTCAAAAGAGACTCTCTGCCCTGCTACTTCTATTTACACACTAGGTTTGAAAGTATTTATTAGTTATATAAAATTTTGGCAATATTGCGGGATATACTAGGTTGACACAAAATTGTTGTTGTTGCTTATTCCTAGTACACGTGGTACAGGCCATGATAATCATGGTGGGTAGAAGTTGGCGACTGTTTTTACTGTAAGTGCACCCTATGTCTACACATATGAAGAGCAGTTTGACTTTGCACTTACAAATGTGCCAGAGTCCCGTTTGGTTACTTGCACTCGCTGGTGGGGTTGGACTTTTGCAAGAATCGAGGGCCATTGGAACTTTTTTAAATTTTTTTTATTAAAAAAAAAGTGTCCAATGCAGGATTCGATCCCCGGTCGTAGCGGTCGAAAACCAACGGTTTAGACCATCCTTCCACTGACCCTCTATTTGTTCTTCTATAGTTTTTTTTTTTCTTTTCCCAGTTTGGGTAGTATGAGTCTGCAGTTAATCTACAATAGATTGGGAGCACATCTCCTGTAGCAGTCCGACTTGGCCCAAAGGGGTGACCGCCTCTAACATGAGGACAGATGTCACTGTAGCCGCTTCTAACATGAAGAACAGACGCTGCCATTTTCAACTCTTACACCTTTAGAATTATAAAGTCTTCCTCTGATGCCAGAGAAGATTTGCCTGTAACCCTAGTTACCTGTTACTATCAGCCAGGCCAGCTGAACCAGGGTTTTTTAACGAGCTTGTTACTGCTTCCTCTCCTCCTTTTTCATACGGGCTTGGGATCGGCAAAGGCGGAGTTTCTTCTATAGTGAATAGGAATATTAGTGCTGTCTTAATTCTATAATCCAATTATTTACTTGGATAAAAATAACTGAGAATTTACAACGGTGGTGGTGTCCAGATATCTGCCAGTACCAGACTGGGAGCAGCCTTCGATGCCCTCTACAAGAAGAAGTTGCTGGCGAGGTTTGTCATTGACGAGGCCCACTGTGTCAGTCAGGTGAGTGAACCTATTGATTGATTCTCACCAATCAGTGTGCCATGTTTTCTTAGTTCAGTGTGAAATGTATCTCTAATTTTGTCACTAAAAATGTTTTTATTTATATTATTATTTATTAACAAAAAATTATTTCTCGAGTTATATATTTATGGAACATATTAAAATTAGATAGTAAAGAGAGTTTAGTATATTACATTTATTTATAATCAAATTCCCTTATTGCATGTGTGACAGGGGCTAATGCAGGAGTATTTACATATTACCTCCTTGTTCCATATCGCAAAATTGGAGAAGAGTGGACTTCAGGAATTGGTTTAACCATGGAGATAAGCACCACCACCACAGTAGAACCTCTCTGTAAAGGACAACACCTATTTGCAAAGCGAAATTGTCTTTTAGAGAGAGGTGTCCTCTTACCGGAGAGTTGCTAAATAGTAAAAAAAGGGTCATTTTTTGCAAATGAAAACTGTCCTATGTAGAGAGGTGTCCTCTAACATGAGTGTCCGCTCATGGAGGTTATACTACTGTACTTATGTATAGAGGATCCATAGAGTGTTGGTTGTGGCAGTGGGGCCATGACTTCCGGCCAGACTACAAGAGACTGGACAGCCTCAGAGAAAAGTACCCCAATGTCCCCACCATGGCTCTAACAGCCACGGCCACACCACGGGTACGACAGGACATCCTCTTCCAGCTCAAGATGAACAACCCCAAGTGGTCAGTAGCTTTCCTATATACAGTTAAACCTGTCTATAGCGTCTCCCTCTCTATAGCGCTCAATTTTAAATACGTAGTACAATGTGATTTACATTAAAAGTGACCTGTCTATAGCACCCTATTTTGGCGAGTTCCCAAGAGGGGGCGCTATAGATAGGTTTAACTGTATATATATCTTATATTTAAGAATGAGAAGATTTCTGTTGATTTTTGATCATCTTGAGGATTATACTATGGTAATGCAGTCGTGGTTAAAATCTTGAAAGAATAATAATGAAAATGCTTTTGATCAGATATTTCTTTAATTGAACCCATGGAATATATAAAAAAAACATAATTTGATTAAAGTTCTGCCTGGCTTAAGGCGAATAGAACAAGGAAAAACAAAAGATTATTTACATAATGTACAAAAGTTTTGAGCCGGCCATCGGGGGAAAAAAAAAAACAACAAGTTTTTATATGCAAAGCGTGAACTCTTGCGGTCGATTTAACATATATATATTCCATAGATGGTGGCTAGTTCTGACATCTATTTTGATGGGAAAGGTGACCTATACTTTTTATAGATCAATTTTCTTTTTATTTTGGTTATAGATTTGGTGTAGCCACTCTGCCAACTAAACACCTCTTTGGCAGATTGTGAAGATTCCATTTGATCCCTTGTGGATCTCATGGAATAAAGTCAACCCTGGACTGAAGAGAGCCATTAGCCCAAAGCCATAGTCTCCAGGGGGATGCTTCTCAGTTTGTCAAATCTTGTCTTGTGGCCTTGTCACCGACCTGAGTTCGCTAGTTTTAGGGAATGGTCAATAGATGGTGTCTAGTTTTTATGGGAGAGGTTTTCTTTTTATTTTTATAGTATTTCTACACATTGTTTTACCACATGTCACAGGGGTTAGTTCAAGCTGTAAAAGAAATAAAGCACGTATATCCACAATTAAGCACGAATGTTTCTTTTTAAAATAAAACCAACTTCTACTGTCCTTACTGCGATGAAAAAATATATTGGGAAGGCTTGGCTTATCAGTGGTGAACCTTCCCAGCGGTTTCTGCAAATTTAGCCGCCAGACTGTTTTATTTTAGAGATTTAATAATGATTCAGATGATTCTGCTCATATTTATTTGGCCAATTCTGGAATAATTAAAAATCAGCGATTAGTTGATATTTATTCTGATAGATGGCGCAAGCCATCAGCAACTTTCAGTTGCACGATAAGGAGATGTCTTTTTTCCTTAATTTATCTACCTGATCCAAGTATAAATTCACTTTTGTGTACTATTTTTCATATATATGTGTGTGTGTCACTAAGAAATTGGCATCTTATTAGTTATGGAATTCAGACAAACTATGGACATAAGCTTTTAGGACAGTAGAATTACATATAAATATTTGCATCTAACACAATGCTCTCTAGAAAAAAAAGGCAATTATTCTCTTACCAGAGAGCTAGCTGCTAAATAGTTTTTTTTTTTTTTTGCTTATCCCTAATACACGTGTACTTTCACCAAAGTGTGCCTGGATCATGATGCCATGATTAATGAAAGCTGCACCCCTACATCCTATTCCATTGGAATTTGTGTAATCTTTACACAAGGGGATAAGAAACAACAACAACACGTGGATACAGTCCTTGATAATCATGGTGGGTAGAATAAGGCGACTGCTTTTACTGTAAGTGCACCATATCTACACATGTGATAAGCAGTTCAACTTTGCACTTACAAATGTGCCAGAACTGTTTTGTTACTTGCACCTGCTGGTGGAGTTGGACTTTTGCAAGAATCGGGGGCTGTGGGAGCATTTTTTAATTTTTTTTTTTAATCAGAAAAAAGTGCTTGATGTGGGAATCGAACCCGGGTCGTAGCGGTCGAAAACCAATGGTTTAGACCATCCTTCCACCGACCCCCCTAAATAGTAATTGTGGCTGTAGGTACTGCTCTAGAAACGGAATACTTTTTTTCTGCTTGCTGATACACTAGAACTACCTCTCTTTAAAAGATCTAGTTGCTGAGCTATAGTGTCCTTTAGGGAGAACTATCCTCTTACCAGGAGAGCTGCTAAATAGTACAAATGGTAATTTAAGTGATAAAAATAGTTGTTTGTAGAGACTACCTGGGCCAGAAGTAACACCAAATGTTGTGTAGGTTCCTGCAGAGTTTCAACAGACCCAACCTGAAGTATGAAGTGAGAGAGAAGAAAGGGAAGACTGTCCTCAACGACATCATTGAACTCATCAAATGTCGTTTCTCCAGGATGTGTGGCATCATCTACTGTCTCTCCAGGTGACCATCTCCATTACAACCTACCTTAACTCAGTGCCTACACTCATGGACAAAGCTTAAGAAAATGAAAATTCTTTGATCTTGCTGGTTATTTATTATTTTTAAGGAGACAGAGGCTATTTTGTTTACATTCCGTTATATTGTGTGTCTTCAAAGTCACTGTGTATCAAATATCTTTCAGAGTTATTGTTCCGATATACATGCTAAAAGGTACAACTTACTTATGTTTTGTCCATGAGTGTACTTTAATTCAGCCCCTATTTTAATTCAACTTTTTTTTTTTTTCCCAAACCCCCCAATCAGGTTATATTTAGTCCAATTTAACCAATTATAAATCTCAACACTGTCCTTTAATTCTGATTCTTTTGGAGGGTATTTTATTTTTTAAAATTATTTTTATCTCATGTGTCAATACTCTATATCATGGTGACTACATATGAGGAGTCCCCATGATGGGGCACTGCTGCCATTGGTTGGCTATCCAGCCAATGGCATTCTAGGATGTAGCAGTCAGATTTAGCCTTTGCCTTGGTGGAGAAATGAGTCAAATGACTGTACATATCTGTCCTAATTCAAATCAAAATAGTCGCTATCCAGGGTCTATCTGTTTCCTTTTATTGTTACTGGAGAATCCTCTCTTTGTTGTTCCATAATTTCTGCTGTAAACATTTTCACAATCTGCTGTGGACTTATAAAGGGAGTGAAAATTTCATTCTCTTACATGAAAAACACAATCCAAATTGTGCCGTACCATCTTACATGAAAATTAATCCTGATAGATCCCTATGTAAACACAAAAGTTCACATATATTTGGGATACCTAATGAGAGAAAATGGATTAGAAAAAAATGAAGGGAAAAATTGAAGGAAGAAGGCAAAGAGAGGGAGACTTCTATTGAGCTGGCTAGAAGGGGTCAAGGATGCTACTGGAAGAGCACTATTTCTCCTCTAACCCCAACACAAAATTAAAGGGAAAAAAAAGGCATCTCCTTATCGTGCAACTCTTAAGTTGCTGATGGCTTGTGCCATCTATCGGAATAAATATTGTCACGAAATTGGTTTATGTAAATTAAATGTAATCAAATGTCTCTATTAGTAAATATGTAAATACTTCTATGTTTAATGTTATATAGGGAAGGTATGTAAATTCAATAACTGATTTTTCTTGTTTCTAGTTTTGTTGTGAGGTAAACATCACTCACAAAGTTTATCATTTGATTAATAAAACTCTAAAATGATATCGTGACAATATTAACTATTCGTTTAGTTGGTATTTATTCCAATAGATGGCGCAAGTCATCATCAACTTTCAGTTGCACGATAAGGAGTATGCCTTTTTTTCTTAATTTATGCACCTTATCCCCCAATACAGTGTCACATTTGTATTATTTTTCCCAACACAAAATTTTACCATAACCCTATTATGGCTTTTCAAAGTTGGCTATAGACTTGTAGGTTTCCAGCATCTCTCATCTAACAGGTCGCTGTTGTTGTTGTCAGAAAGGACTGTGACAATGTGGCCAAGGATCTCTCCCAGGCTGGGATCAGTGCCAAAGCCTACCATGCTGGACTTACGAACCCTCAAAGGACCAAAGTCCAGGAGTCCTGGTTGAACGATAACTTCAAGGTGGTGTGTGCCACCATTGCCTTTGGTATGGGCATCGACAAGCCGGACGTGAGGTTCGTGGTGCACCATGCCATGCCCAAGTCCATCGAGGGCTACTACCAGGAGTCTGGCCGTGCCGGTCGTGACGGGGAACCATCTTGGTGCATCCTCTATTACAACTATCAGGATGTACACCGTATACGACGCATGATCTTCCGTAAGTTTTATATATCTATCCATCTCAATAAGGCTAATTTTTTTTTTCATTTAACCAACTATAATTCAACACCCAACTTTTAATTCCTTGTTCTTCTTGTTCCATAATCACTTTATTAGGTACCACTCAAAAAGAACAACCTAGTTTATGATATTTGCAACAATGAATAATATATGAAGGTTATTTACATATTAAAACAAAATGTTAAAGCGGGATTCAATCCCGGTTCATGGCTGTCGGGAATTGAGTGTGTTACCCACTTGTCCATGTTATAATGTGTCAATGATACTAGAGGCGACAACCACCCATTGTCTGGCTGAAAAGAATTTATTTTACAGCAAGGAGTATTTACATATTGGAAGATTGCCATGGATTTGCATAGCGTTAAAAGATAAAACAATATTTACATATGAATGAAAACGGTTAATCATATCAAACAGACAAAATGCATAGTTTATGATAATTTACCATATATCACAACAGTCCACCGACTCTTTTAATTTCTTTAAAAGCTTTTAATTCTACCGACTATAATTGAACAGTGACTTTAATTCAACCGTAGATCCTAATCCCTTGAAGTGTTCAATTAAAGAAGTTTTTTGAATGCATGCGGATTATTTCTAGTGTATAACACATCCATGTTACCTTTAGATAGCAAACTCACATTAGGCCAGAGTTAGTATGGACAAATTAATTTTTCCATCGCAGTAAGGACAGTAGAAATTGTTTTATTTTAAAAAGAATATTACGCCTCTAAAATAGTTTTATAATTCTTCAACTATATTACAGAATTTTTCCAATCCACTGTCTAAGTGGGGGCTCTAAGTTGAAGATGGTATTTTAAGATGTTGCCTCTAACAAAGCTTATTTGGGATCATGCGGAAAGAGCATTGCTCAATGTATTATATATCTCTAATTTAGATATTTCTAAAGTCCTAGAACCAAATGTCCATAGTTCTTTCACAACGCCAATTTACTGTATTCACTATAGCAAATGCAGGATATATAAGAAATTCAGTCTAATGCAATATTGAAATGATCTGGATTTTAAAATGGAAGGGTTCACCTCTGATCAGCCATACCCTCCCTTTTTCAATTTTAATTCATTGCAGAATAAGGGCTGTAGAAATAGCATAATAATAATATTCATAGGTCGTACCACAAGTACTAGCAGACATGAGGCACAGTAGATTCAGGCATCTATGGTTAACAAGGGACAATGCAGGTTGGATGGTACCTAAGAGAGGCCAGCGGCAAGGTCCAGAAGGGTGTCTGATTTGCACAAGAGGGAGCAATGATCTGTTGTTTTCTGGCCTGCTTGTCGACGTCCGGCAGCAATCGTAAAACTCAATAATGACCTATGGAAGTTCCCTGAGAGGAAATGATATAATTTCGACAATATTGTACCTCACCCTGCTTTGGTTGTAGCTCTCTCAATAACACTTTATTATCTTGCTTGTGAGTACATGATCTCCAAGCTGGCGCATTGAATTATATCTACATTTTGGGGCTGTTACACTATTTATAATCATGTGTGGTACATATAAAAAACTAGTGTATATTGACCTATATTACTACATATATATCATAATATTTGGAAATACAGTTAAACCTGTCTATAGCGCCCCCTCTTGGGACTCACCAAAATCGGGCGCTATAGAGAGGGAGGCGGTATTTAGAGGGGGCGCTATAGACAGGTTTAACTGTATATATATATAAAATGTCCTGTGTGGGAGTACAAGGAAAGAGGGAATATAGCCGGGTTTAAAAACTACTTTCTTGGTGAACTAGTATTAAGTCTTCACTTCCACTCCCTCCTGGGGGTAATTTATCTTACTCAAAGCAGCTCTATGTGATGATCAGGGGACAGTTCTCACCGAGGTGGTCTCAACGCCAGTTGTTCCCAGGGTGGTCCTCGGACCTTCTCTCTTTCCTCCCCGATATACTCCTCACGGGTTTTTGCCTCTGGATCCTGTCTCTTATGTGTCCTTACCACTCATTACACAATCATCACAACTGCTTCATAAATCTCCACATATATATATATATATATTCTTTAAATAAAAAGGCATATATTGGATCAAAATATGCCTTTTTATTTAAAGGTTTATTTATGGATTGCTCTATTTTCAAAACATATATATATATGAAAAAAACAATAGAAAAAAAAAAGCTACTTCACACTGACGAGCGCCAACAGCACGAAACACGTTTGTGGATGGCTTTTCTTGATTTATCAAGAAATTGGGTTGGCTATATATCAGGGAACAGGTAAAATCAATGAATAGTTGATTTCTGTTCCACCAGATGGCGCTCTGCCTTTTGAAAAGCACATGTGCTCCTGGTCAGGATATGCCATTTTTATTTTAATATATATATATATCTAAATGTTGGGTTGTGTAATTTGCATACCTGTGCAGTGGATGCCACCAACAGGGAGGCCACCACCACCCACCTCAACAACCTGCGCCACATGAGCCACTACTGTGAGAACAAGGTGGACTGCCGCCGGGTGCAGATGCTCTCTTACTTCGGGGAGATCTTTGAGCCCAAGTTGTGTTTGGCCAACTCTCGCACCGCCTGTGACACCTGTCTCAACAAGGTACTGTCTGTCCTAGCCCCCAGAGTGACACTTTGTGGAATATTTGCTCTTTATTCATCATCAATATATATCTACAATAGAACCTCCATGTAAAGGACACCTAATCAACGAAAGCTGCACCCCTATACCCCATTCCATGGCTCGAGGAGCATGAACTCATGGAATTAGTGTAATCTTTACACAAGGGGATAAGAAACAACAACAACAAAGGACACCTAAATGCAGAGCCAAAGTGTCCTTTAGGGAGAGGTATCCTCTTACCGGAAAGTTACTAAATTGTAAAAATGGTAATTTTGGCAATTAAAACTGTCCTTTGTAGAGAGGTGTCCTCTCATGGAGGTTTTACTATATTTTAAAAATTATTATTATCCCTTGTACATGTGGTACAAGCTATGATAATCATGGTAGGTAGAAATTTGCGACTGCTTCTACTATAAGTGCCCCCATCTCTACACATGTGAAAAGCAGTTCAACTTTTGCATTTACAAATGTGCTAGAGTCCCCATCATCAATATATATACTCATGGACAAAACTTAAAGAAGTTGTACCTTTTAGCATGTATATTAGGATTCAGACAATAACTCTGAAAGATACACTCATGGACAAAACTTAAGGAAGTTGTACCTTTTAGCATGTATATTAGGATTCAGACAATAACTCTGAAAGATACACTCATGGACAAAACTTAAGGAAGTTGTACCTTTTAGCATGTATATTGGGATTCATACAATAACTCTGAAAGATACACTCATCTACAAAACTTAAGGAAGTTGTACCTTTTAGCATGTATATTGGGATTCAGACAATAACTCTGAAAGATACACTCATGGACAAAACTTAAGGAAGTTGTATCTTTAAGCATGTATATCGGTATTCAGACAATAACTCCGAAAGATACACTCATGGACAAAACTTAAAGAAGTTGTACCTTTTACCATGTATAGCTCGAGGAGCATGAACTCATGGAATTTGTGTAATCTTTACACAAGGGGATAAGAAACAACTAAACCATGTATATCAGGATTCAGACACAATAACTCTGAAAGATACACTCATGGACAAAACTTAAGGAAGTTGTACCTTTTAGCATGTATATTGGGATTCAGACAATAACTCTGAAAGATATTACAGTTACCTTTATTGAAGGCACAACCATAAGTGTAGACAAAATTGTCACTTGTGGGTGGGTGTGTGTGACCCAAGCCATCAGCAAAAGTTCAGATGTTT
Source organism: Cordylochernes scorpioides (assembly GCA_030710605.1). NCBI lineage: Eukaryota > Metazoa > Arthropoda > Arachnida > Pseudoscorpiones > Chernetidae > Cordylochernes > Cordylochernes scorpioides. The sequence goes on from CP092871.1 coordinate 95,237,094, forward strand.
TATTTTTTATTCATTTACCTGATCCTAGTAGAACTTCACACTTTCATACAAGTTTTTCAAATGATTGAATATATGTGGTAACATCAGCATGTGTGTCCCCAGGATGAATACAAATGCCAGGATGTCACCGAAGATGCCAAAGCCATTGTCCAATGTGTGAAAGATCTCAACAGCCGAAGCCAGAACTTCACCATGATCCACTATATCGATATCTTCAAAGGTAAAAAATTCTTAATTATGCTGTTGGCTCTCTCACACAGAAAGAATTCCGCAGGTTCCAACAACAATAAGATCACTACTGCCGGCCATGATAAACTATCCTTACACAGCAAGGGCCGCAGCTATCTCAAATCTGACGCGGAGAGATTGTTCCACAAGTTGGTTCTGGATGGCTACCTCATGGAGGAACAGATTGTCACCAAGATGGAGCACACAGTCAACTACCTGCGGCTTGGACCTCGTCACTCCGGCTTACTATCTGGTTCTGTCCATATATCACTGCCCACGATGCAGAGCGCCCGCGCAGCCGCAGCTGGAGGTGCTGAGGCATCCGCAGAGGAGGACGAGGAGCTCAAAGAACTATCAGAACGGTGCTACACAGAACTAGTGGAAGTCAGCAAGGCCATTGGTGCGGAGCGCAACATCCACTACACCAATGTGGTAGGGGTGGAGGCACTAAGGCAGATGTCGCGAGACCTCCCAGCCACGCAGGACGCCATGTTGGCCATCCCTCACGTTACCAAGGCTCTCTGGGAGAAACACGGCCCTCGCTTCCTGGGTGTCACCTCCTCCTTCAGGGCTCAGAGGGAATGTAAGTCTCTTCTCCTTTGTTGGTTGTTGTGGACTATAGCCCATTGCTTGATTTCTATGTATATCAATTTAAATTTGAAAATATACATGTATTAAACACAAGGTAATAAGACCAAATCCAAATAATTTTTTTTCTTTTTTTGCTTATCCTTAGTACACGGTGGAAGGCTGGTTAAACCGTTTGGTTTACGACCACTACGACCCGGGTTCGATCCCCGCATTGGACACTTTTTTCTGTTTAAAAAAAAAAAAAATGCTCCAATGGCCCCCCGATTCTTGCAAAAGTCCAACCCCACCAGCGAGTGCAAGTAACCAAACGGGGCTCTGGCACATTTGTAAGTGCAAAGTCGAACTGCTTTCACATGTGTAGACATGTGGTGCGCTTACAGTAAAAAGCAGTCGCTAACTACCCACCATGATTATCATGGCCTGTACCACGTGTACTAGGGATAAGCAAAAAAAAAACACATGGTACAGGCCATGATAAACATGGTGGGTAGAAGTAGGCGACTGCTTTTACTGTAAGTGCACCACATGTCTACACATGTGAAAAGCTGTTCGACTTTGCACTTACAAATGTTCCAGAGCCCCATTTGGGTACTTGCACTTGCTGGTGGGGTTGGACTTTTGTAAGAATCGTGGGCCATTGGAGCATTTTTTTAAATCAGAAAAAAGTGCCAAATGTGGGAATCGAACCTGGGTCGTAGCGGTCGAAAACCATCAGTTTAGACCATCCTTCCACCGACCCCCAAAAAAAAACTCCCCGGTTGGGAATCGAACCTCGGTAGCCCGCGGAAGTGCAGTGTGTGTACTATTTTATTTATTTGGATTTGGTCTTTTTACCTTGTGTTTATAACCTATAATCCAAATTGTGCCTTATCATTATATACGTATTATTATAAATAATTGGAAGGATTCAAATTATTTTGTATGGTAGAACCTCCAAGAGAGGACACTCTACAAGCTGAGGCCTCTTTTATGAAGGACAGTTTCTATCGCCAAAATGACCATTTCTACTATTTAGCTACACAGAGGATACCTCTCTCTCTAAAGGACAGTTTTTAGTGCCAAAATGACCATTTTACTATTTTGCTATTCACTGGTTAGAGTACACCTTTCTCTAAAGAACACTTTGGCTCTGCAACTAGGTGTTTTCCTTTACAGGGAGGTTCTACTGTATCACCAAAAGAGTAACCAAAAAAAGATATATTCAGTAAAACCTGTCTATAGCGAATGAAACTGAACCTTTGGTTCAGTATAGCCTTGGTTCGTTTGTTATAGCAATAGTCTACTATATTATTATTTTGCTTATCCCTAGTACATGTGGTACAGGCCATGGTATTCATGATGGGTAGAAGTAGCCGACTGCTTTTACTGTAAGTGCACCACGTGTCTACTCATGTGCCAGAACCCCGTTTGGTTACTTTCACTCTCCGGTGGGGTTGGACTTTCGCAAGAATCAGGGACCATTGGAGCATTTTTATTTTTAAATAAAAAAACCCAGGTTGTAGCGGTCGAAAACCAACGATTTAGACCATCCTTCCACCTATCCCCATGGGGATTATGTTTGGTTCATTATATATGAAAGTTTGCTATATCCCTGGTTCATTTTAGCTAGATTTTACTGTAAATGGGTGTGTGGGCCAGCAGGAATTAATATTTCAGAAATTTGACCTCCCTGATCTATCCTATGTGAGTTAATCTGATGTTTGGTCCCCCCAGTGCTTTTTAGCTAGATTTTACTGTAAATCCAAGCAGGAACTAATATTTCAGAAATTTGACCTGATCTATCATATGTGAGTCAATCTGGTGTTTGGTCCCCGCAGTGCTGGAGGCGGAGAGGTACACAGCCAAGATTGTGGAGAGCACCACGGATGAATGGCTGACAGCCCCCAGTTACCCCGAGTCCTCTCAGGGAAGGGGAGGGACCAAGCGTAAGAGAGGAGGAGGCTACTCTGGAGGTCCTGCCAAGAAACGCTACCACCGGTACAAGAAGAAGGCTGCTAAGAACACTACGTGAGTTCACATGGTGGTGATGGTGGGTTTGAAGATTGAAATCTTTCTTTTTTTGACTGCTGCTGCTGTTGTTGTTGAATTCCTCATACCCACAAGTTATTGTTCACATATTTTCTTTTGTTGTTGTTGTTTATTATCCTCTTGTGTAAAGATTGCACAAATTCCATGAGTTCATGCTCCTCAAAGCTGATATTTTCTTTTGATATCACAAGGTAATAAGACCTAATCCAAATAAATTAAATAGTGTGTGACGTTTCGATAATAATAGTGTTGTTACCATCTTCAGACAAAAGTACTGAATGAGAAATTTTACCACAGCATTTCAGTACTTTTGTCTGATGATGGTAACAACGCTGTTATAAAAACGTCACGCACTATTTATTTGGATTTGGTCTTATTACCTTGTGTTTATAATCTATAATCCAAATTATGCCTTATCATTATTTTGCTATCGTTTTAACTAAAAGAAAATAAGACCTAATCCAAATAAATTAATAGTGTGTGACGTTTTCAGTAACAGCATTGTTACCATTATCAGATAAAAGAATAAATGAATTATAAATAAATAAATTTAATTTATTATTTTGTCTGATGATGGTAACAATGCTGTTACCGAAATGTCACACACTATTAATTTATTTGGTCTTATTACCTTGTAGTTATAATCCATAATCATTGTTATTATTTGATTGGTAAGATCCTATCTACAACAATGACTGATTATTGATTTATTTGGCTCTCATTGTTGCTATAATCCTCCTCTATTATCAGACTGTCATTGTTGTTGTCTAATTGTTGTGGCTAATTGTATAAAATGTTTCCTCTCTCACTCTCAGAATAAAATGTTTATTGGTGGTAATATTGGTAAATATATTAAGTTGTTGTTTCTTATCCCCTTGTGTAAAGATTACATGAATTCCACAAGTTCTTTTTTTTTTTATTTGCTTATCCCTAGTACACGTGGTACAGGCCATGATAATCATGGTGGGTAGTTAGCGACTGCTTTAACTGTAAGTGCACCACTTGTCTAAACATGTGAAAGCAGTTCGACTTTGCACTTACAAATGTGCCAGAGCCCCGTTTGGTTACTTGCCACTCGCTGGTGGAGTTGGACTTTTGCAAGAATCGGGGGGGCCCCATTGGAGCAATTTTTAAAATTTATTTTTTAAACAGAAAAAAATTGTCCAATGCGGGAATCAAACCCCGGTCGTAGTGGTCGAAAACCAAACAGTTTAACCAGCCTTCCACCGACCCCCCCCCCCCCCCCCATGAGTTCATGATCTCATGGAATGGGGTATAGGGGTGCAGCTTTCGTTGAACATGGCACCATGGCACACTTCGGTGAAAGTCTGACTTTGTCTGTAAATATATTAAGCAGAGAGAATAAAGGACATCACTGTTTTATTGACATCTTGTCAACACATGGTCTTAAATGCAGTCCACCAGTCCAACCCCACCAGCGAGTGCAAGTAACCAAACGGGGCTCTGGCACATTTGTAAGTGCAAATGTCGAACTGCTTTCCACATGTGTAGTCATGTGATGTACTTACAGTAAAAGCAGTCGCCTACCCACCATGATTATCATGGCCTGTACCACGTGTACTAGGGAAAAGCAAAAAAAATATATATATATATATATATATAACAATAAATAGTTGTATAGTTTTATAGTTAAGTTTTCTATTAAAATTATCTTCATTATTTTGATTATTTAAATTTAAATTATAAAATTTGTAAATTGTTATTATTTAGTATAGATAGAGAGAAAAAAAAAAAAAGTCCTTCTAAAACATCATCTAAACCAAATCCACTTGATATGATTTATCATTCTTATCAGTTTGCTCCTTGAGTTTTAAATGTGGAATCACTGTTATATTTTTGTTATATAGTTTTTACACTATATATATATATATATATATTAGAAAACAGTAAAACAAGATTTAGAACAGACCATCTCTCAAGCCATTGTGAAGATAGAAAATAATAACAAAATCTACCCCCAATTGCCCAAAATTTAGTTTGACACCTGCAGCTCCAGAACACATTTTGACTTGTATTAGATGTACTAAACAGGACCTTTGGGAGAGACCACTGCTTATCATAAAACAGCTTGAGGAGAACGAACTCATGGAATTTGTGTAATCTTTACATAAGGGGATAAAAAACAAAAACGCATAATGTTGTAATAAGACCAAATCCAAATAAATGAATGGTGTGATGTTTTGGTAACAACACTGTTACTATTTTTTTACTTCCTTACTTATATTTTTGGATTTGTTCTTATTACCTTCTGATACCCAGATGGATTGGATGTTTGAAAATATCAGATATTTGACCTTACAAGCTCCCTCTTTAATTCAACACACTCCAAATTTTCTGCTGAATTATAAAAAATAAAAAAGTATGTTAAGTTCAAAATACTTCTTTAAAATATATATATATATTTTTTAAACTTTTTCTAATATTATGTTGTTGTTTTTTATCCCCTTGTGTAACGATCACGGGAATTCCAAGAGTCCATGCTCCTCCAGCTGTTTTTTTTTTTTTTTTTATGATTTTGTTGTTTGATGTCTGAGGTTCAGAGCTCCTCCTGGGTCCACTTCACCAGCTATGCTTAGGTAGGATCCTCCAGTTCTTTTTTTTTTTTTTTTTAACTTATCCTTTTAGTCTAAATTAGACAATATCTTGGAGGTCGTGCTCGTAAAGAAGCTCAAGAACTCTTCTTGGTTCTCTGTACAGGGATCTTTTGTCCTTTCCAATGCAATTTAGTAAATGTTGGGGAGTGGCCTCTTCGGTTTTGCACCTAGTACACATGGGGAAGCTTTTGGCTCCCTCTTTATAGACTAGAGGGCGCAGGTGACCAGATTTCCATCTGGCCAACTGTGTCGATTCCCTTCTGTTTAGTTGGAGGGTCTGTTTTTTGGGGTTTTCTATCTGGTACCAAGAATGATGGAAACTATCTCTATGGTTCCTTATTAGTTCTAGTTTCAGTTTGTTAATATGGTCCCTTGCTGAAAGGTAGGTCTCGGAGTTCACTGCATCAGGATGTCCAGCTGCTCCTTCCTTTGCCAATCTGTCGGCCTCCTCATTTCCAGGGACTCCCACATGTGATGGAATCCATTGTAGACTTATTTTGGTATTTTTATTCAGTTTGTTGATTTCTGCAGCAATATTTTTGAGGAGTCTGTCTTGTGAATAGTAGCAGTTTTTAATTGCAAAGATGGCGGCTTTTGAATCTGTATAAATTATTATGTTTTTAGTCTTGTTTTTCTCTACAAGTTTTAGAGCTTGTAGTATGGCTGTTAGTTCGGATCAGAAAACTGACAAGTTCTTTGGGTTTTTGATTCTTCTTTTTATTTCCATACTATCTTTAAGGATGAGAACTCCACTGCCAGAGGAGCCATTCTCCACCAGTGAGCCATCGGTGTATATCTGTATGGTCTCTTTGTCTGCTTTTTCAATCCTCTCCATAGCGAGGCTCCTGAGTAGTCCAGGGTGGTCGGCCCTTTTGGAGCATTCCTGCTCTAGATCCAGGTTGTAGGAGATTTCTGGTCTTTCTTTATATGGTGCATATTGGTTCTGGGCATTTCTATTTCTCGTGCTGTTTGGTAGTAGTTCCCGGTAGGCTAGGTGCATTGGGCTAAGTCTTTTGAGTCTGGTTTTTGGTTTCCATTTTCGTATAAATTCTCCGGTTCTGTGTGATTTTGGTGCATTTACTCTCTTGTATATATAATCGGCTAAGCCAGTTCTTGTTTGTTTTGGCTACTGTCTCTCTAAGTTTATTATTCTGTGGTAAGGGTTCTGTTAAACAGACCTTTGGAAGAGGCTGCTGCTTATCATCAAACAGCTTGAGGAGCATGGACTAATGGAATTTGTGTAATTTTTACATAAGGAGATAAGAAACAACAAGGGTTCTTTTGTGCCTTTTTTTTTTTTTTTGCATATCAGCACCTTGGGGTTTTTAATCCGTAATCCAAAAATCCATTTTAATCAATAATCCAAGTTGTGTAATCTGAGTTTGCCATAAACACAAGGTAATAAGACCAAATCTAAATATATAAATAGTGTGGACGTTTCGGTAACAGCGTTGTTACCATCTTCAGACAAAAGTTCTGAATGAGAAATTTTACCACAGCATGTTTTTAAATAGTTACTGTTATCAAGTGTGTAAACAAGATAGCAGATAACACTTGATAACAGTAACTATTTAAAACATGCTGCGGTAAAATTTCTCATTCAGAACTTTTTTGTCTGTAGATGGTAACAATACTGTTACCAAAACATCACACACTATTTATTTATTTAGATTTGGTCTTATTACCTTGTGTTTATAATCTATAATCCAAATTGTGCCTTTATCATCTGAGTTTGCCATGTACACTCCCAGGAAAAGGATCAAACAAGTGTTTACCATTACATGCTGTAATGTAATCACCAAATGTTCCCCAGGACCCAGAGATTGAAGAAAGCCATGGCCAACTTGAGCCAATCTGCCAAGAAACCCAACTACCTCGCCATGCCTGTTGCCGGTACCCGTTCCTTCCTTCCCAGTTCTATCCGGCTGGGTTCACTCAGGAAGTAACAACCATCTCTCTCGTCTATTCTCATACTCACATGTATTATATATACAGATCCTTTTATCAATGTATATTTCACACTCTTTTTATTCACTTTTTAAAATATATATATATACTCTTCTTTTTTGTAAAATGTTTTGTTGATTTTATTATTCTATGTACATACAAGAAGAAAAGGCAGAGTTAGTCCAGTCTCTGATCACACAAGTAACCAAACGGGGCTCTGGCACCTTGTAAATGCAACTATATAACTGCTTTACTACATATATATAAAATGAAAGGATTTAAAAGCACGAATGTTTCTTTTATACATAATACAAACTTCTACTGCCCTTACTGCAATTAAAAAAATATGTATTGGGAGAGCTTGGCTCATCAGTGGTGAACCCTCCCAGCGGTTTCGCCAATTTAATCCACCAGACCGCTTCTTAGAGCTCTAATACTGTATTGGACCGCTGGGAGGGTTCACCACTGATGAGCCAAGCCCTCCCAATACATATTTTTTCATCACAGTAAGGGCAGTTGAAGTTTGTATTATGTATAAAAGAAACATTCGTGCTTTTAAATTTTTCATTTTATATGTTGTTGTTGTTGTTGTTTCTTATCCCCTTGTGTAAAGATTACACGAATTCCATGAGTTCATGCTCCTCGAGCTGTTTTATGATGAGCAGCGGCCTCTCCCAAAGGTCCTGTTTAGTGCATCTAATGCAAGCCAAAATGTGTTCTGGAGCTGCAGGTACCAAACTACATTTTGGGCAAGTGGGATAAATTTTGTTATTATTTTCTATCTTCAATGGCTTGAGATGGCCTGTTCTAAATCTTGTTAGTGTTGTTTGATGCTGTCTATTTCTGATGTTCAGAGCTCCTCCTGGGTTCACTCCACTGTACCAACTGTGCTTAGGTGGGATCCTCCAGTTCTTGTTTATTTTTGTTTTGGCTATTGTTTCTATTTCTTTAAAAGTAAGTTTATTTTTCTGTGGCAAGTGTTCTTTTGTGCCTTTTTTCGCTAGCACATCAGCAGCTTCATTGCCTTCAATGCCAACATGTGAGGGTATCCATTGAAGGTGAATTTTTGAGGTTTTTGAGAGTTTTTGGAGATAACCAATTATGTTCCTGCTTACTTTGTCTCTGAGTTCCCCTGTGTGACTCAAGTGTTGTATGGCACTTCTACTATCAGTAAGAATCCAGATATCTTGATAATTAGTATTTCTGATGGATTTTAAGGCTTCATAGATGGCTATAAGTTCTGATCTGAAGACTGAGCAAAAATCTGGGTTTCTTCTGTTCATTTTCTCAATGCCATTTGTGGTTTTGATGAGACAGCCACTGCCAGTGTGTCCTAGCTCGTCTCTGCTACCATCGGTATAGATAGTTATTGCATTTTTAGGAATGTTATTAATTATTTCTAATGATAATTGTTTTAAGTATTCTGGATTTTGGTATTGTTTGTTGGTGGGTTCATTTAAAGTGGCATTAAAAATAACATTTTGTAGTGGTTTGCATGGAGAAATTTTTTCTGCTAAATAATTTTTTTCCACTTTATATTTTAAAAATTCATTTCTTTTGGCCAGGTGTAGAGGGCCTTCTTTTTTGAGTCTTAAATTGGATTCCCAATTAAGTATGTACTTGGAAGTTCTGTGTTTGTTTCCATAACTCTTGATTTTGTTTATATATTTTGGCAGATTGTAGCTTCTTCTATCCTTTAAGGGCATAATGTCTGCTTCGTAAAGTACAATATCATTAGGGCAGGTATTTCGAAGACCTGTAATAATTCTAGCTGCACTTAGTTGTATCCTTTCCAGTGATTTTAGATTTGTTTCAGATGCTGTACCATAGATTTGATATCCATATTCCAGGATAGGTCTAATTAGAGATGTGTAAGTTAATTTTAGTGTGGTTGCATCGGCTCCCCACTCTCTTCCTGAAATATATTTCAGGATTTTTAGTCGGTCTCTTCCTTTTCTAATAACTTCTTCAATATGTTTACTGGAGTTAATTTCTGGATCCAGGGTGTAGCCAAGATATTTAGGATGTTTATTATATTGCAATTGTTGTTCTTTGAGAATAATTTTTGGTCTTATTTTGTATAGTTTCTTATCGGTAGTAAAAAGACAGGATTCAGATTTTTGGGGGTTAAATTCTAATTTATGTTTATTAGCAAATTTTTCTAGGTGGAAAAGAGTCTTGTTCAAATCTCTTTCAGCTTTTTTCCGGTTAGTATTGCTGCTCCATAGAATTATGTCATCAGCGAAAAGTCCAATATTGGTTTTATGTGAAATTTTTTCTTCTATGCCTGCAATAAATAGGGTGAAGAGAGTTGGGCTAAGGACTGATCCTTGTGGTAATCCTTGGTACAATTTGAAGGTTTTAGATAGAGTGCCATTATATTTGACCCTGATGTATCTATTTTTAAGGAAATCATTTATCCAAGTGATAGCTTTTCCATCAATTTTGAAATGTTTGTATAATTTTGTAATTAACTTGTTTTTCCATACTTTATCAAAAGCTTGTGTAAGGTCTAAAAAAGCAGCTATTGTGTGGTTAGTTGGTTTTCTGTTTTGTGCATCTTTTACCTTTTGTGTGAAAAATAAGAGTTGGTCTATTGTCCCATGTCCTTTCCTAAATCCATATTGTTCTTCTGGTAAGAGATTTCTTGTGTCGAGGTGGTAGGTAAGTCGTCTGAGTATAATTTTTTCCATTAATTTGCAGCAAATACTTGTGAGGGAGATAGGTCGGTAGTTTTTTGGGTCATCAGCAGATTTGTCAAGTTTTTTAATAGGAATTATTGTTGCAGTTTTCCAGTCTTGAGGCAATTTTCCAGTTTTCCAGGAGTTATTGAAAATATCAAGAAGTTTTTCTTTGCCATTTTTGCCCAAGTTTGATATCATTTGGCCATGGATTCCATCTGGCCCAGGAGTCTTGTTCAGGTCAGTGTTTTCTAATGCATAATCTAGCTCTTTCATATTGATTTTTTCATGGAAAATATTATGAGTGCTAGTGACGTTTTTACAGTCATGGATAATCTTGCGGGCCTTTTTTTCAACTTTCTTATCTTTTATTTCAAATTTGATTTTACTACTTATTTGATATGAATTACCTAAAAGATTAGCAGCATTTTTGTCATTAGTTGCTGGGGTACCATCTATATTCTTAATCATATTTGTGTTTTCAGTTTGTGGCTGGGCTCTGTCAATTTGTTTTGCCAAATGCCAAAGTTTTGTATTTGGGTTTCTTGGGTTCAGGTTTTCACAAGTTTGTTTCCATTTTTCCCTTTTCATATTTACGTATAATCTTTTTATTTTTGCATTCACAATGTTCAGTTCAGTTCTACAATTTGTTTGGTTTTGGGTGTACTTTTTTTGTAGTTCATTTCTTTTAGTTATAAGTGTTTGAATATCTTTTGCCTGATGTGTATAATTTGGAATCCATTTCTTAATATTACCTCTTGGTATTGAAACTTTGGCTGCTTTAATAATGGTGTTTTTGAAAGATATCCAATTTTGTTCCAGATCTTTTATTCTAGTGGGTGCTTTTCTAAAGTCTTCATTGGTGTTTTGCTGGTAAAGATTCCAATTAGCCTTTTTGAAGTTCCAGAATTTTTCTTTAATTGAGCTGGTTTTGGTCTTGGTGCTAATTTCTATCAAAATAGGCAAATGATCACTTCCAATACTTTTTAATATTTGCCATTTGCATTTGTGGAAAATGTCAGGACTGGAGAAACTTATATCAAGGGCTTGTGCGGTATTATAACTGTAGGAATGGTGGGTAGGATTCCCATCATTTAAGCACATGAAGGCATTGTCGTCAAATAAGTTTGAAAGTATTTTGCCTCTTGGGTTTGGCGTGGAACATCCCCATAGTTGATGTTTGGCATTAAGGTCACCTACAATAATAGTGTTGTCTGTAAGAAATTGAGCCATTGTTCCATCGTCAATAAGTTTATTGTTTGGTGGGTGATACATATTGAATATGTTGATGGTTTTGTTTTGATTGAGGTAGACTTTGATACCTTGGGCTTCGAGGTCTGATGTGTTTGGAATATTAATAGCTATGTCTTCATAGTACAAATTCTTGATTAAAAATGCAAGGCCACCCCCTTCTTTATTTCTGTCTTTTCTGAGGATATTGTAGTTTTTATATTTGAGATTGTACTTTTCATTTAATTTGGTTTCCTGTAGGGCTATAATTTGTATCTTTTGTTTTTCAGCTATTTCCATTATTTCTTCTAATTTTATTTTTGTTGCTGTTGAGCACAATCCATTTATGTTGCACTGCAGAATGCTCAATTGCTTGGAAGTTGCAAAGTGTGAAGTTTGTGGAGACTGTATTATACTTATCGGACAGAACCCTCTACCTAAGTCCTGAACGCGCCCCTGTTTATTCTGCGCGACGGGCGATGCAGCATGCAAATCAACATCTGATCTCATGGAATGGGGTATAGGGGTGCAGCTTTCGTTGATCATGGCACCATGATCCAGGCACACTTTGGTGAAAGTCTGACTTTGCCTGTAGTTTGAGGCCGTTCCTAACATGGAAGCAGACGCCTTTGCTGCCGACTCTAACATGAGTACAGACACAGCTCCTCCGTATCCCTGGAGTGGGACCCTTGCTGAGGTCCATCAACCGGGTCAGTTGAAGTCAGGATTTTTAAAGAGGTCTACTCCTCTTCTAACAATGCTGCTATTGGTCCGCGAATGCTTATTTGTCAGAGTTACTCTGCTTGTTTCGCAGCTGGCCTTCATATCTGAAGGTCATTCCCCTATCCGCCACCTGGGGACGCGCCCTATAGCAGTCAGCTCTGCCAAGGGATTTTATATGTATAGATGGCGCGTTATTGCTTTGTGTTAATTTACTACATATGTAGACATGAGGTGCACTTGCAATCAAAAGGTTGTTAATAAGGGGGTCGGTGGAAGGATGGTCTAAACCGTTGGTTTTCGACCGCTAAGACCCGGGTTCGATCCCCGCATTGGGCACTTTTTTATGTTAAAAAAAAAATGCTCCAATGGCCTCCGATTCTTGCAAAAATCCAACCCCACCAGCGAATGCAAGTAACCAAATGGGGCTCTGGCACATTTGTAAGTGCAAAGTCAAACTGCTTTTCACATGTGTAGACATGTGGTGCACTTATACAGTAAAAGCAGTCTTCTTCTACCCACCATGATTATCATGGCCTGTACCATGTGTACTAAGGATAAGCAAAAAAAAAGGTTGTTGATAACTACTACCATGATTTATTATGGACCATGTGTTGTTGTTTCTTATCCCCTTGTGCAATGATTATACAAATTCCAATGACCACATGTACTTGGGATAAATAAAATCAGGACCTTTGGGAGAGGCTACTGCTTATCATCAAACAGCTCAAGGAACATGAACTCATGGAATATGTAATCTTTGTTCTTTTTTCTAATTTCTATCCTCCCCGGCAGACACCATCAAAAGCCTCAGGCTTTACAAGCTTGATACCTTAGTGTGATTGAGTGGAGATAAGAAAGATGTAATCTTTGTACAAGGGAATAAGAAACAAAAAAAAATACTGTTTAAGCTGTAAAAACAAAGAAGAGACACAATATAGAGAATAAATAGAAAATAGTTTATTTGATTTCTACAGAGGCAGCGTGGAGTGTTTTATCCAAATCATTTGAAGACTCTAAGATAGACAATTGAAGAGGTTAAGAAGGTTCTTTTGTTCCCTTTAATGAAACTTCTGGTTGTTGGGGTTCTTTGGGTTGAGGTTGGATATCTGGTTCTTCTTTCTTGTTTTCTATTTGTTCTGGTTTTACCTGGTTGGGTTGTTCTTTTTTGTCTGCATTGTTTTTGATTTGTTCCGGTTTGATTTGTTTGGGTTGTTCTTCTTTGTCTGCATTGTTTTTGATTTGTTCTGGTTTTACTTGGTTAGGTTGTTCGTCTTTCTTGGATGCATTGTGTTCAATTTTTTCCGGTTTGAATCGGATATCTGGTTCTTCTTTATTGTCAGCATTGTTTTCGATTTGTTCCAGTTTTACTTGGTTAGTTGGGTCTTCTTTCTTGGGTGCATTGTTTTCTATTTCTTCTTGTTTGACTTGGTTGGGTTGTTGTTCTTTCTTGTCTTCATTGATTTCCATCTGTTCCGGTTTGACTTGTGTTTGTTCCTGTTTGATGGGTTGATGACCATTGGTTAGATCTTTCTTTGTTTTCTTGACGCTGGGTTTCTTCTGTGAGGCTGGGGTGGTGTTGAGCTTTCTCCTTCTCTTGCGAGGTATGTATTCCTCTTCGGGTTGCTCCAGGTGGGATAAGCGGGTCTTGAGAGCCGGGGTCCGGTAGAATGTGTGGAGCGTCTCGGTCCTGGTTGGGTCAGTCTTGGGGTCGTACTCAGGGACTTCCAGTCCCAGCAGCTCTGCCGTCTTCTTCAGGACTTGATCCACATAGCCGTGAATGACTAGCTCGGCTTTGTCATCCTGCAACAGCACACATATTTGCATATTGCACCTCCATGTTGTTGTTGTTTCTCATCCCCTTGTGTAAAGATTCCATGAGGTCATGCTCCTCAAGTTATTCCATGATATCATGGAATGGGGTGTAGGGGTACACACACATAAGAGGAACTACCACACTTACATATTTGGTAGGCTGCAGGTTGCAAATGACCAATTTGCCCCCCGACTTATCCAGGGTGAGGAGAGGAAGTGTCCCACTGGGGATGATCTGTAGGGTGGTGCCCAGGCAGATGCTCAGGTCAGCCTGTCTGCACATGCAATCTACATTACCCTCCTCAACTGGGGATATTTAACAACAAATACTGAACACAACTGATGACAATCAAACTTGTATACAAGTCTGGATATAGGTGCTGCTGTGTGAAGTCTACTAAAACTATTGCATTGTTAATGCTTGTCCGAGAGCACTTGGGTTAATTTAGATGGCCCATCAGGTCCTATGTATATATTGAGAGGGATTGGTATTTTGTTTTATAATTTTTACATTCTTACCGGAAAAATAAAATTGGAAAGTTTGCTTACTTGATGTTCCATAATGGCCAACCTTCATAACAGAGTTTATACTATATGGTGTATGATGTGAGAATTGAGACTAATTTTGGCTTTCCTAGAAAGTCCCAACCAATGAAATCGGAATAGTGTATGAGCCAATGGTGTTCTTGCCAGCCTCTGACACGGTAGAGAGATAAAAGTGGGAGGGGAGAGAGAGCCAACAAATGTGGAAGGGGCCAACAAAAGTGGGAGGGGCCAACAAAAGTGGGAGGGGCCAACAAAAGTGGGAGGAGCCAACAAATGTGGGAGGGGCAAACAATGTGGGAGGAGCCAACAAAAGTGGGAAGGGCCAACAAATATGGGATGAGCCAACAAATGTGGGAGGGGCAAACAATGTGGGAGGAGCCAACAAAAGTGGGAAGGGCCAACAAATATGGGATGAGCCAACAAAATGTGGGAGGAGCCTCCTACTTGGAGAGCTGGCTGCCCCTGGTGAGGTCATCAGGTGGAAGCTCCGCCTCCCAGTCCAGGATGGTATCACAGAGGTTGCCCCGACAGGGTCTACGGCCTGTGGTCTTGCCCCAGGGACAGGAGTGGCCAGTGTATTTCTGGCCCACTGTGGGAGAGGGGGAGTTGCGAATAAACAGTCTAAACACAACCTTGTTACACTCTGTCCACGTGTCAGCAACTCACTTTAAATAATATCACTGGTAAAGAGTTTAGAAGTTGCATCATATTTTTCTGAATCTTTTCAATTTCAAAACCAATATTCCAAAGTATAAAGCCACAATAAATAAAGTAGAGTGAGAATCGACTATACAGGGTGTACCAGGTAAATTGGGACTAACTTTGACAGTCCATAAAACAAAAACTACTTGAGATTAAAAACTTGTTTTTTTTTTGCATTACGTAGCCATATTCATGTAAAATGCAAGAGTACATGTGTGCGCAGTGTAGTGATGAAGAGTAACCGAGAATTTGAAAATCGAGCTGCCATCATCGTTGCTCTGCGCGCCGGAAGGAGCCCCAAAGAGATAGTGGATTTTCTTAAGTTGCCCAAAACCACTATTTATCGTGTCAAGAAGCAGTTTGATGAGGCCGACAGTAACAAAGAGGGGATAGCTACAAGGAAAAAGCACTCGCGTCGATCGGACAGGGTAAGAGGCGAAGAATTTGTCAAAAATGTCAAGGAGAAGATTGATGGAAACCCTGGGAAGAGCATGAGGGCCATAGCCAAGGAAATGGACGTTGGCTCTATGACAATTGTCAGAACTATCCATGAGGACCTTGGTCTCAAGTCTTATGCCCTTCGGAAAGGTCAGTTGCTGACTGAGAATATGAAGAATAACAGAAAAGGAAAGGCTGCTGCCCTCCTCAACAACCTGAAACACGAATCTTTTGGCATGCTAAGGTTCTTCTCTGACGAAAAGAACTTTGACGTGGACCAAAAGGTAAATCCCAGGAATGATCGCTGGATCTGTAAAGACCCCTCAGAGATACCTGTCGTGATGCACACGAAATTTCCTGCCTCCGTAATGGTCCTTGGCGTTATCAGCAGTGAAGGTGATGTCATGCCTCCCCATTTCTTTGAGAAGGGCCTTAGGATGAACGCTGACACCTACATCAATGTTCTGGAGACCGTTGTGAAGCCTTGGATGGACATGGTGGCCGCAGGAAGGAAGTATGTCTTCCAACAGGACTCAGCTCCAGCCCATAAGGCAAAAAAGACACAATCGTGGCTGACACTTAGCGTCCCTAGTCACTGGGGTCCTGATATTTGGCCCCCTAATTCTCCAGATTGCAATCCCCTCGACTACTATGTATGGGGCGTTGTTGAGAGAGATGTCAACAAAGCTCCTCATACCACCATCCAGTCTGTCAAGAAAGCAGTTCACACGGTGATGACCCAAATGGACAAGGTCATCGTCGCCAAGGCCTGTGCTTCATTCCGCACTCGCCTCGAGACTGTTGTAGCTAATAATGGAAACTACATTGAATAAATAAAAACTATATCCTTTTATCTACTACTGTGTCAAATTTCATTCGGATATTTTAATTTTTACTTGCAAAAAAATTCAGTTAAAATACTATTGTTGAAATTCCCAATTTACCTGGTACACCCTGTATATAGTTCGAGAGAGTTATGGACAGAATTTTTTTTTATGGGAGAGACAACCTTTATTTTTATAGATCTATTTCCTGTCTGGAAATTTCCATCTTAATTTTGACCATAGATTTTTTCTAATCACTCTGCCAGCTAAACACCTTTTTAGCAGATTTTGAAGATTTCATTTGATCCCTTGTGGATCTCTTGGAATAAAGTCCCCTCTAGACTGAAGAGAGCCATTAGCCTGAAATCATGGTCTCCAGGTTGACGCTTTTCAGTTTGTCAAAGCTGGTGTTGTGGCTTTTTTCACCGAACTGAGGCCGCTAGTTTATGAAGATAGCGCTTAGTCTTAGCATCTATTTTGACAGGAGAGGGGGGGGATCTTAACTTTTATAATTTGAAATATGGCAGAAATGAATGCATTCTCCTACAAAATGTAAAACCAATACTCCCAGTTAGAGAGTAAAACCAACATTCCATAAGTACACTCATGAACAAAACTTGGGGGGGGGGGGGGGGGGTTGATGAAAGGACGGTCTAAACCATTGATTTTTGACCACTACCGACCAGGGTTCGATTCCCGCATTGGGCACTTTTTTTCTGATTGAAAAATGCTCCAATGGCGCCCGATTCTTGCAAAAGTCCAACCCTACCAACGAGTGCAAGTAACCAAATGAGGCTCTGGCACATTTGTAAGTGCAAAGTCGAACTGCTTTTCCCATGTGTAGACATGTGGTGCACTTACAGTAAAAGCAGTCGCCTTCTTCTATCCACCATGATTATCATGGCCTGTACCACGTGTATTAGGGATAAGCAAAAAAAAACTTAAGGAAGTGGAAAGCCTTTGATGTTGCCAGTCATCTATTTTTTTAAGGAGAGTGAGGAAATTTGGTCACACTTGGTTATCTTGTATGTCTTCACACAATAAAGGTCACTAAGTATCAAATATCAGTTATTGTCTGAATCCTGATAAAACATGGTAAAAGGTACAACTTCCTTAAGTTTTTATAAAGCACAATTTTGATTAAAGATTATAGCTACAAGAAAATAAGACCTAATACAAATAAATTAATAGTGTGTAACACTTTGGTAAGTGCGTTTTTACCATCATCAGACAATAGAATTTGGTAACAATGCTGTTACCGAAACATCACACACTATTCTTCTTCTTTCTTATCTCCACAGAGATTTGACAACCATCATGATTGGGTGAAGTAGAATGTGTCTGCCTTTGTCATTAAGACTGGGAGCACTACTCAGTGGCAGGCCGACTTAGCTCCAAAAGAAATGACCGCCTCTGACATGAAGAACAGACGCCATGTGCAGCCGCTCCTAACATGAGTACAGACATCCTGTATCGCTGGATTAGGAACCCTTACAGGGTACTATCAGCCGGGCCAGCTGAGCCCAGGTTTTTTAGTGAGCTTGTTACTGCTCCCCCTCCTCCTTTTTCATCCGGGCTTGGGACCGGCAAAGGCGAAGTTACTATTAATTTATTTGGATTAGGTCTTATTTTCTTGTTCCTTTTGTTTATGAGTGTACATAGAAAACCATAGCTACTGAACCTGGCGCAGTTGTCGCACTGGTCGAGGAACATGTTGCCGTGGAGCTCGTAGAGTTGCGGAGCCCTCAGCCCGGAGCGGAGGTGGAGACCATCAATGTTCTGGCTCACTACAGACACCCCCTTGCCCCTCGTTGCTGCCAGGGCCCGAAGGAAACGGTGGGCGAAGGTCGGGGTAGCCCGGTCAAAACTGACATCTTCTGGGGGTCTCTCTCCCTTCTTTTCTAAGGTCCATACTCCCTTCGGACCTCTGTGGGGATCACACAATGGACAGTTGAGACTCATGGACAATACTTGGGGAATGATAAGGCACAATTTGGATTATAGATTATAAACACAAGGTAATAAGATCAAATCTGATAAGGCACACAATTTGGATTAAAGATTATAAACACAAGGTAATAAGACCAAATCTAAATAGTGTGTGACGTTTCGGTAACAGCGTTGTTACCTAAACGTCACACACTATTTATTTGGATTTGGTCTTATTACCTTGTGTTTAAGACCAAATCTAAATGAATAAATAGTATGTAAATAGAGGAGAGCTTCAGATCCTGAACTCTTCAAAATAGAATCTTTCAAGTGATGTCATCAACATTGAGATATTCAATTTGGAATTCATTTTCTTCAGCATGATTATCATGGCCTGTACCACGTGTACTAGGGATAAGCCAAAAAAAAAAAGACTTCCAGTGAGAAGTTTCTTTTCCAAAACCTTTTTAATCTCTAGCTTTCGAGCACAAACGCCTGTGTACAGGAGAAAATAATTCGTCGGTACAATTTATCCTTTAAGGAATTCCTTCCATACACTTTAGAGGTACTTTTATTAACACATATAGGCTAACTTTCACACGTTTTTGAAAGACCTAAATGATATTTATTTATGTAAAAATGGAAACTCTTTTAAGTCGCCGGGTATCTGTTTTTTTCTAAGAGACAGAGGCTATTCTGTTCACACTAGAAACTTTTCCCCTGGAAGTCTGATATTTTTACTCAAATCCACTTTTGTGTTGAGTTATTCTCTATGGCTGCCATTTCTTGATTTTTCAGGAAGTCTCAAGGACCAGCTTTTTGGTCGATAAGGTACATCCATCACCCAAGCTTACAAGTACCAACAGCCTGAATATGTGGTTTGCTTTTCTTGATTAATCAAGAAAGGATCCTTTTTGTCCAATATTCTCTTGGAATAATTTTAAAAATCAATGATTAGTTTGTATTTATTCCAATAGATGGCGCAAGCCATCAACAACTTTTAAAGTTGCACGATCAGGAAGTGCTTTTTTTTTTCTCTTAATATTGATCAAGCACAGGATAATAAGACCATAAATGCAAATAAATAAATAGTATGTGACGTTTCGGTAACAGCATTGTTACCATCATAAGACAAGAGTACTGAATGTGATGGTGCTAACAACGCTGTTACCAAAATGTCACACACAATTTATTTATATTTGGTGTTATTTGCCTTGTGTTTATAATCTACTAGCCGAATGACCCGGGCAACGCCCGGGGTTTATCCGATTAAATGCTTTTATTAAAATACTATTCGTTACAATTATAAATTGGCGCCGTGGATGTCATTCTTGTATAATATATAAATGAGTTTTAAAAATTGTAAAAAAAAAAATGCATCGGCCGGGAATCGAACCCGGGGCGCCTGCCACTATAATATATAAATGAGTTTTAAAAATTGTATTATGATGCACTAGCGCGCCATCTGTTATCAAATTACAAAACTATTTTAGAGGCGTAATATTCTTTTTAAAATAAAACAATTTCTACCTTCCTTACTGCAATGGAAAAAATGGCGAAACCGCTGGGAGGGTTCACCACTGATGAGCCAGACACTCCCTTTAATTTTTCCATTGCAGTAAGGACAGTAGAAATTGTTTTATTTTAAAAAGTATATTACGCCTCTTAAATAGTTTTGTAATTTAAAAATTGTAAAAAAAAAAATGCATCGGCCGGGAATCGAACCCGGGGCGCCCGCGTGGCAGGCGAGCATTCTACCACTGAACCAAAAGCAAATGGTGACAGAAGTGTCTCGCGCATTGGCGGCGCCATCATAGCGAACCAATAGGAGAGCGCCATTCCAAAAAAAAGCGAGTGGGGGGGGGGCATGATGGGAGGGGGGGGGGGGGGGGGGCAAAGGTGGCGTGATTGTAGCCAACCAATAGGAGGGCGCCATTCCAAAAAAAAAAAAAGCAAACCGTGACAGAGATGAGGAATGACGCTCGTAACTGTATATAGAATAATCCAAATTGTGCCTTATCATTGATTAACCAATTCCACCCCTGTACTATTGTTTTCTTCATATTCAGATTAAATACAGTGGTTGCAAGTTCTATAAGCTTAACTTCACCATCTCTCATGGCTGAACTACATTCTAGCAGCTGGAATGTAGCGGCAGGGAATTGTCCAATGGGAGAGAAGATATCAAATTCCATTCACAGATGCCACTCTTTACTCAACTCTCCATACATCTCTCTCTTAAGTGATAAGACACAATTTAGATTAAAAACACAAGGTAATAAGACCAAATCTGAATAAATAAATAGTGTGTGACATTTTAGTAACAGTGTTGTTACCATCATCGCAGACAAAAGTATTGAAATAATCATTGAATGAATGAGCTGAATCGAATGGATATATGATTCAGTCTTTGTTACCGAAACGTAACACAAAATTTTTTTATTTGCCTTTGGTCTTTTTACAGTGTTTCTAATCTAATCCAAAATTCAAAGAAAAACATTTGTGTAAAAAAAAAAGCCAATAAATAAAAAATAATTTTACTAGTTGAAACATTTTTAAATGCAATACACAGAGACATTGAGTTGGCCCCCTACACACCACCCACCTGAAGTCAGGAATACCAGCGGAGGTGCTGAGGCCTGCTCCAGTATGGAAGACAATGTTCTTGGCAGCTCGGATAAGTTCAACCAGCTTGGTTACCTTGGTGTCTAGGAGTTCACTCTCATCTTGGACCTGTAGCATCGACCTGGTGGTGAAACATGGGTAAGTAGAAAACAGGAGAAAACATGGTAAGAAGGGGGTCCATGCTCGAAATCTAGAGAATAAAAGTGTTTTTTGAAAAGACACTTTTCCCTGGAGAAATGATTGGTTTTGCTCAATAAGACCAAATACAAATAAATAATGTGGGATGTTTTGGTAACAACGCTGTTACTAAAACTTCACACACTACTTAATCTATTTGGATTTGGCCTTCTGTAGTACTAATCTACATCCTAGAAGTAGTATTGGCCACCCAGACCTCGAAGGTCCACAAGCCGAGTTCTAATCTACAATCCAAATTATGCCTTATTATATCACAGACAGGTTGTGATTAGTAGAGATCAAAAATACAAGACGGGGGGGGGGGGGTCGGTGGAAGGCTGGTTAAACCGTTTGGTTTCGACCACTACGACCCGGGTTCGATTCCCGCATTGGACACTTTTTATGTTTTAAAAAAAAATGCTCCAATGGCCCCCCGATTCTTGCAAAAGTCCAACCCCACCAGCGAGTGCAAGTAACCAAACGGGGCTCTGGCACATTTGTAAGTGCAAAGTCAAACTGTTTTCACATGTGTAGACATGTGGTGCGCTTACAGTAAAAAGCAGTCGCTAACTACCCACCATGATTATCATGGCCTGTACCACGTGTACTAGGGATAAGCAAAAAAAAAAAAAATACAAGAAAGGATGAAAAAAAAGAAGACATGGTCAGAATAGGGTACTATAGAGAGGGGGTGCTATAGACAGGTCACTTTTAATGTAAAATTTTTACATTTAATGCTTAAAATCGGGCGCTATAGAGAGGAAGGGGCTATTTAGAGGGGACGCTATAGACAGGTTCAACTGTATAAAATGAAGTATAATTCAACACTTACACTTTAAAAATCAACCAAGTGGGATTGGAAATTTAAAAAAAAAAAAATAAGGAGCCATATAGGCACAAAGAAATAGAATTACTGTATGGTGATGGGTGAACCTACTTCTAGCTGGGGCTACAGGATGGGGGAAGAAATGCTGTTCAATGTGAAATCAACACCTGCTTAAAATAGATGTATCAGGTCATCTTATCAAGATGACAATCTGATAACATTGGTATATTGAGGACTTATCACTAATATGTACACTACATGGAGGGTCGATGGAAGGATGGTCTAAACCAGGGGGTCGGCAAACTTTTGAGTCGGAAGAGTCAAAAATTACAATTTACAAAATTTCAAAGTTTTTAAAAGAGCCACAATTTTTTTTTTGCCAACAATAAATAGTACTTGTATAAATATGTTTTGTGTCTGGAACTATATAAAGAGCTTCACATCCAAAGAGCTGCATGTGGCTCACGAGCCACAGTTTGCCGACCCCTGGTCTAAACCATTGGTTTTCGACTGCTACGACCCGGGATTGAATCCCGCTTTGGGCACTTTTTTTCTAATTAGAAAAAAAAAATGCTCCAATGGCCCCCAATTCTTGCAGTCCAACTCCACCATCGAGTGCAAGTAACCAAACGGAGCTCTGGCACATTTGTAAGTGCAAAGTCGAACTGCTTTACACATGTGTAGACATGTGGTACACTTACAGTAAAAGCAGTCGCTAACTACCCACCATGATTGATCATTGCCTGTACCAAGTGTACTAGGGATAAAAAAAACTACATGTGATAAGTCCTCTGGTTAATATATGTGCACCATGCTTAAAAGTCTTAAAATGTGTCACAAAATCGTCACTAACAATAGACGATTTAGGCTTAATTTTAGCTGCTACTAAATAACCGATGTAAACAAATGTCTTTGAGCCTTTTCCTCTTCTTCTTATATCCACTCAATCATATTAGGGTGTCAAGCTTGTAAAGCTTGAGACTTTTGATGATGTCTGCTGGGGATGATAGAGCTCCTCAACGGATGAGTCAATACAGTAAATGATGTGTTTGCCTTTTCCTCTTAGCCTTTTCATTATTTTCAAAATTTATTCACTTACATTGAAATAATAATTGTAATTTTTTCTTTGTTCACCAATGTATTAATTCAATTTTATTCATCACTTAAAGGTAATCATGAAACATTGTGAAAAAATTTAAATTAAAAGCCCCAATATGGTATGAAATTCACATTAATAATTGAAATATATTACAATAGTATTTTATATAATAAAATAACTTAATTATATATTTATGGTTATCCTAGAAAAACTTTCACAAGCAGTAAATGTTGTGATGAAATCATCTAACAAACTTTAATTCAACAGAAAGCTCTGATCTCTTGGGATTTGAATTAAAGAGGTTAAACTGTATATAGATTATCTTTTAGAGATACAGAAAATGAAAGGAAAAATGATTAAAGAGATTATAATTTATAAAATTACATGGGAAATATGTATAGGAATTCTCCTGGCTTACCTTTTTATATATAGATTCCCAAAATTATGGAAGAGGAAAGAAAAACATAGGAGTCAACAAAAAGTTCCTATAAATGAATCTATTTGCACATAAGGTAATGTCAACTGAGATTTCTCACTTAAAAAAACTTATCACTTATCTTGAGCTAGATGAAAAATTTTCAATTAAAAAAAAATATATATATATTCATCTATATATTCATTATTAAATAAGAATATTCTCTTTAATGTCATTTTTACTTCTATCACAGTTAGGCACAAAAGATAAATAGGGTAAAGCCTTTTCTTATTATCAATTGAATATCAGACGACAATATTATAATGAATAATTATCACGTCTGCATATTTAACTGGTGAAAATTTATATAAATTGACGAAACTAATACTTTAAAAAATTCTATTATGTTGGACATTTACAAAAATATATATATATATTGTTTAAATTGAATTAGATGATTACCTCTGGAATACCGCATACACCTTTATCAGAATATTCTGATAAACCTTGTGCATAATTGCAAGACATTTTTTTAAACTCTTTTCGAATATTTTATTAGTTCATTTTAAAAATAAAAATATTCAGTAATAAAGTTATTAACAACAATATAACATATACGCAGAGACAGGCTAAACATACAAAAGAAAATGTTTGTAAACATCTTCACAGAAAAAACTACAAAATTTTTTATTTTTATTATTTTTTTATTTCGATCACACACCGCTATTTTTTTAAAACAAAACTTGAAGGTGTGAAAAGAAAAGGAGGGAAAAGAGAAGACACTTAAATTTTTAAAACTTGAAACAAAAATATTAGTAAATATCAACAACTTTTCTATTGATAAATATTGTTACAAAAAAAAATAGAAAGCATAACTATTATTAAATACTTGAGAATGCTTGTATTTAAAAAGTTACACAAACCGAAAATACAATTTATTCTTTTCAAGTTCTAGAAATAAGGGAATATTTATGAATTTTCTTCTGAATAGGGCACGTTGAAAATATGTCTTCGTTCTCTTTTGGCCTTGTTTCATACATAGGTATATTTTCAGAAGGAGCATAGGAATTGAAATAGTCCATTTTGGAAATATTTGATTGCAATTTTATTTCTTCTTTAGAGAATAATTTATTATTAGGAAAATTTACACCAAAATTTCGGATAACGATTGATTTATATTTCCTCTTGGTGTAGTTAGATTTTCTAAATGGAATAACAAAAGGAGAAATGTATAATGTGAGTGGTTTTGACATTTGAATTTGTGAAGTTGAAGTTTGAGCGTTAGTGTTAGCAAATATTTTTTTGCTTGAATCTAATCCTTTGGTGAAAATATGCGAATCGCTAAAATATAATTTTTTAATATATTTAGAATTTTCGGAATTCTGAATATTGATACTTGTCATTGTTTCAGTTTGTACTGAAGTGCTTAAACTTGAGGGTAAATTTTCTGTACTGGAAATTATTTCATTTGAGCTAAGCTTATTATTTATGGGCGAAAATATATTTGATTTGTTCGAATTGTTAGATGATAATACATAAGTTTCATTCAAATTATCAATGTTAGATTGATTATATTGTGAAAAATTTGAAACAGGGCTTAACATTTCATAGGAGGACGTTAGATATAAAACTCCAACATTTCGAACATAGGTAGCTGCATCTTTTTTATCTTGTTTAAATAAATTATCATCTGGATAGGAATACGTTAAGAAATCCAATCCTTGAAAATCACGTGACACATCTTCTCCTCTGATATCCACATCAGTAAAATAATTTTTTGCTATAATGACATTCATAAGTTCTTCTTTCTTTTCATAAAAAGTGTCCTTATAGATTGAATCTTGATCATCTTCTACTTGCAGGAGAGGGATTATATTACATTCTATGATTATATCTCTCCTATCTGTAGAATTAAGTGGAATTGTGTCATTTATATATTTTTTATTATTTTGTGGAAATTTTATTCTGTTAAATTGATTACTAGAATAACCATATTTTAATTCCATCATGATATTGTGACATCTCTGATAATAATCTAGTTGAATATGGACAAATAACATAAGAAGTTCTAATTGTCTTTTTTGACTATTAATTGATTTAAAAATCATCTTGATTGTCTTCTTATGCTGATTCATATAATTTTCTTTTGCATTTGGTAGTGAAGTCGACGTTCTTAGGAAGATATCCAGATCAATTCTCGCATAATTTAAATCTGTAATTGAATTTAACGCTGGTTCTAGTATATTTCTAAATATTTCACAATCCATAGGTTTCAAATACTTTTCTGTGATATCATTTATCATTTTATCGTGAGCATTTCCAAGGCGCGTTTGTGCTTTTGAAACCTTAAAGAAAAAATCAAGTAAATGGTTGTTACTTTCGCCTAATTCAGAGGCTAATCCTTTTAAAATTTCTCCATACAAATGCCAAACATTACAACTATTTATTTTCTTGTTTAAAATTCTGTGTAACTCTTCTTCTTTCAGACGTCCAGGATCTGGATAGAGAACATGTTCAACATGTTTCAAAATTTTACAAGTTGATAAAGAGATATTTTGACAGGTATCAATAAGATTTTGAGTATCCTGATCATAAAGTGTTGGATATGCTGTTCCTAAAGCTTCTTCTGTAATTTGTTGAATACGTTTTAAAAATATATTTATTTTGTTGCAAATATTTCCTAATATTTCAGTAGCCATTGAATTCAGAGATGTCTTAAACTATAATATTATATTTTCTCGACAGATTGATAATATTATAATAATATTTTAAAGAGAAGGCTGGGACTCTAAAAAAATTATAACATTGGGATATGTTTTAAAAATTGAAATGTTTGCGTTTCATAGCTGATTATTTAGTCTCTCTCTCTCTTTGTTGAATTATTTCTAAAATATATTTTCAAAAAATCTATTTAATTTTTTTTATCCCTATATATCAAAATATGATGCACTAGCGCGCCATCTGTTATCAAAATTCGAAACTATTTTTAACGCGTATGATTCTTTTTGAAATTAAACAATTTCTACTGCCCTTACTGCAATGGAAAAATTAAAGGGAGGGCCTGGCTCATTATATATTTATAATTGTATGTAATTCTACTGTCCTCAAAGCTTATGTCCATAGTTCTTCTAAAATACCCATTCCAAGAGTCTAGCAACAGTATCACTATAAAAGGAAGTTCCAAAAATGCAATATAACAGCGGTATGGTAGATTAAACTGGCTAAACCGCAGGGAGGGTTCACCACTGATGAGCCAGGCCCTCCCTTTAATTTTTCCATTGCAGTAAGGGCAGTAGAAATTGTTTAATTTCAAAAAGAATCTTACGCGTTTAAAATAGTTACGAATTTTGATATTGAAATATATAGGATTTTTTTTTGTTATTTAAATCCTGACCAAGATCAAAATCGCTGTTAATAAATGAAACAACGAGCTGAACCAAGATCGAGATTTCATAAAACTATCCAATAACCAGCAACCACATAATTCATTTAAAAGACCTAGTCCCTTTTCAAACACATTAGCATTATATGTGTTAAATTAATATTACCATTTATTTCATTTATCAAAAAATATATATAAACAGGATAAAGTAATTAATTGAATAGCTATAAATTACCAAAAAATAAATGAACTCTCACAAATGTAACCAAATAAAAAAAAGGATAATAGAATGGAAAGACAAACAACAACAAGGAAAAAGTGTTAGGAAAACATGCCAAAAGTGATTATAAAATAAAAGTCTATCTGGTCTCATAGAAAATAATTATAGGGAGCGGTCTCAATAGGGATATCATAATACTACCATGGTCGAAACTCATTTGAATCATCAGTAATTAGAAATCTTAAGCATGATGCCATATTGAGCTTGTTGATCTTGTTTTAATAACCTATTTTTTATAATATCATTATTTTTGTCTTTCTTTTGGTATTTGTTCCTTTCAAAATCACACACAAAATATTATTTAATATTTCATTAATCCTCTATATTTACATATATTATTTATATATATTAGATATTTATAAACCAGGTTCCTAGAGCGCAGAACGACAACTACCTGATATATATATAGGGAGCCTCTAAAATCAGTAATATATAATCAATCTTTAATTAATATATTATTATATATTTATTTATAGAAAAAATGGATATATAGAGACAAATTCTCCTCATTTATTAAAGAATGTTAAATTCATAAAAATTTAAATTTTGTTTTTATCCTTAGAAATGGGTATGAGGTATTTCAGTCATTAATTCTGAGTTACCGAGATTGTATTGAAATATTTATAAATTTTTCAAGGAAAGCAATAAAAATAATTAAAATTAAGATTTATTAATATCTTTATCAATATCTACTGATATTATTAATTGAATGAAACTTGTCTATAGTTCTGATAATTCTTTCAAGGATATTTGGAATGCTGTTTGATTCCTCCTTTACATTTTGAGAACGACTTTCATATTCTTTATTATAAATAAACAATAGGTTAAGGTCTGGTTTAATTGAAGTATTTTCTGCTTGTTCATTTAAAGTTAAATAGCTTAAAGAGGGATTTGAAAAAAAATGTTTTGGATTTTGAAGAAGGATTAAATCATAATCGAAATCACATTCTTCATTTCTTGAAATTGTAAAGGACTCATCGTAACTTCGTCGATTTAAAAATAAACTTGAAGAAGATCGGAATAGGTTTTGATTTTCAAATATTCCATTTCTAGAAATTGAAAACTCTTTATCTTTTCTTGTAAAAATGGTTTCTGAAGATAAAGATAAATTTTCCGGGAAGGAATGTTTTTGAGAATTATCTTGAAAGGTAGATAAAGAAATATTTGATAATCCAGAAACCACATTTTGATAACTTTGATTAGTGTCTGTGCTGGTTGATTTATTAAGATAAATTGAGGGTGCATCATCTTTTTGGACGTTATCTTTATAATAACCTGAATTTTCTTCTTTAGAGTCTTTTTGAAATTCTCTGCTAATTAGGGAAATTTTCGATAGCGCGTTTTCTAATTCTCTTCTAGTAAATAAAGGAAGGACGCTAGGTGTATAGAATTTGGATTGATAATATGCGATTTCTTCTTCTAGATCACTTTCTTCCATTTCATTCAATGACGAATCATGATTTTGTTCAGCGGGGAAATTTTTAAGCTGACTTCGAATATACAGGGTAACTTGGCTTAATGATCCATGGCGAAAGGTGGTTGAACGCTTTTTATTTGTATAGGATTCTTGAGAAATTTGTTTAGAAAAAGATGATCCTTTGAATGCTTGTACAGGTTTGTAGTCTTTTCTTAAGTCTTTCATGATATCATGACATTTTTGATAATATTCTTTCTGGATATTTTCAAAAACGATTAATAATTGTAATTGTCTAACTCGACTATGTATGGCTTTTTGGATCATTGATCGTGTAGTTAGTAGTTGGTTATGGAAATCTGCTCTTGCGTTAGGGTTAGCTCGTGTTGAATGTAAGGAAGCATCTAAGTCGAGTCTTGCATATTTTAAATCAACTATGGAATTAAGGGCAGGTTGAATTATATCATCTAATACCTCATTTCTCATAGGTTTTAAATAATGTTCTTTGATGTTTTTAACCATTTCAGAATGAGCTTCACCTAAAAGAGATTCAGCTTTAGATACAGATGAAAAAGTTTCTCCCATATTAGGAAAACCTTCTTCTAAATCAACAGAAGCTTCTTGAAGAACATTCCCGAAATAATGCCAAACATTATGGAAGTCGTTTTCTTTTTCCAAGATTTTTAAAAGTTCTTCCTCCTCCAGACGTTCAGGATTGGGTTGAAGAACACGTTCAATTTGAGTTAAAACAATACGAGTGGATGAAAAAATATTCTGACATGTTAGAATCAAATGTTCAGTATCAAAATCCAAAGGAGTTGGAATTGCCGTTCCAAATGCTTCTTCTGTCAGTTGAACAGCTCGATTGATCAAAACGTTTAACTCGTTCCAAATTTCCAGTAGCACTTCTCTAGCAAATTCCATTATCTACCATTTTATCCAGTTGAAGAAAATTTTTTTCAGAAAATTTCTGATATTTTTTATAAGTTATTAGAATGTAACCTTAAACGATATAAGAAAATCTAAGAAAAATTATTCTTTTTTTTTTTCAGATATTAGTTAATCTGTAAATTTTTTTTTGAAAATATGAAATTATTTTCAGTTTATTTCATATATTACATCTCTCTCTCTTAAACTGTATTAAAATTTATATTTTAGATTATAGCCGATTTTAGGCGTAGCAATTCTCAAAATTATGTTGCAAAAATTGAATGCTGAAAAATTTAGACACTATGAAGTGACTTAATATATATTTTTATTATTTATTCATAGAATAATTAAGGTTTCATAGCAAGAAAATTAGCCTTTGTTGCTAGTTTCTCATAATTATACCACTTAAACACTATCTGGATTATTTACATATTGTCCTTTTAGTGAAACCCCTAATAATCATTCTGTATTACCTATTGATGAAATATTGATGCCTGAAGAATTCTATTTAAAATCAAGGGAATTGAAGATTTGAAGTCGTATTAATTGGAATTCTTGTATACCCTAGCGAAATTCTCCATCAAAAGATTGTTTTGAAAACAATTCGCCATATTTTCTAATGGCAAAAGTAGTGAAAAGAAAGCCCAATGCATTAGCTTTTCCACAAATTCCTGGAAAACAGTACAGGCAATAGGCTCAACACAGATGATGGATCCAACTTGAAGAAAGGTCGATGTTAACCTCCACTCTCTATAGATAACTGATATGTTTACTTCTGTATCTGGGAGAATCCTGTATGGGATGAGTGTCCTTTTAATAAAGGCTTGTTGTAGTTGTACACCTTAGCGTGCTTGGAGTAGAAATTTACAAGAAAGTGGTTGAAAATGAGGATTGTAACTGAGTTGCCCTGGAGGAAGACTGTACTAGTTGGACAATACCAAGGTATTTCATTTAACTATATTTGCATACCAACCCTTTGTACATAATTAAATTGTATAAAATGAAAGGATTTAAAAGCACGAATGTTTCTTTTATACATAATACAAACTTCTACTGTCCTTACTGCGATGAAAAAATATATTGGGAGGGCTTGGCTCATTGAATGTAATTCTACTGTGCTATAAGCTTATGCCCATAGTTTTCTTGAAACCCATTTCTGAGTTTCCATCCTTCAGTGCTGCGTATATAAGCAGAATCGTCCAATACAGTATTAGAGCATTGAGAAGCGGTCTGGTGGATTAAATTGGCGAAACCGCTGGGAGGGTTCACCACTGATGAGGCAAGCCCTCCCAATATATTTTCCATCGCAGTAAGGTCAGTAGAAGTTTGTATTATGTGTGTGTGTGTATAAA
The DNA here is from genome assembly GCA_030710605.1 of Cordylochernes scorpioides. Classification (NCBI taxonomy): domain Eukaryota; kingdom Metazoa; phylum Arthropoda; class Arachnida; order Pseudoscorpiones; family Chernetidae; genus Cordylochernes; species Cordylochernes scorpioides. The sequence goes on from CP092871.1 coordinate 95,267,888, forward strand.
AGAAACATTTGTGCTTTTGAATAATTTCATTTTATATGTATAGATGGCGCGTTATAGCTTTGTGTTATATTCATATTGTGTTGATATTTTTTTTTTCTATTTTCATCTACCTAAAACTTGCATACTAATTCTTGTACATATTTCAAATGATCTTTCTTTCTTTCTTTTAAATGTTTAGTTTACCTTTATAGTACAAGTGTCCCTAGGAGGACATAGCGCTCTAAGCCGAAACAAAATAAAATACCAAGGTCGAACCATGATTCAATCCAATGACATTCCATCTAGGCTGTCATAAAATCTGTCTTTCAGGCTTATTTATATGGAAAGATAGAGGGATACTGATACTAAATATAGTTAATGTCAGATAGATAAAAGAAATAAAGTTCCCAGAGAAACCTTGGATAGATATTGTTACAAGAGGTGTTTGTCTCTTGAACTAGTGACATTTTATCGTTCCATCTTGTCTAACTGGCTCCAGTCTTATTTTCTTTGTCTATTAGTTTCTCTAAAAAGATGCATTCTTTCGTTTTCTGATAACACAAAATTTGAAAAAGAAAATATTCATTTATGTAAATTTTATAATTGTTAAAATATAGAATAATAAATCAAAAATAAAAATGGCATATCTTGACCAGGAGCACATGTGCTTTACAGAAGGCAGAGCGCCATCTGGTGGAAAGTATTTCCATCTTCTGTAAAGCACATGTGATCCTGGTCAGGATATGCCATTTTTATTTTTGATTTCAACACCTGACCTTTTTATCTTTTATTTTTTTCTTTCGCTTTTTTTTTTCAGAAGGATAAATAAAACGGTTTACGGGGATGAGTTTTTTTCCTTTATTATTATTGTGTATTGACAACAGAGTATTGTTGTCATTGACCTGTTATTTATTTATCATCATCATACATGTATCAGACGACCAAATAAAGAACTATCATCTTGTGTCATCTGCTTGCCTTTCCTAAATCCTACATGTCATCGAAGATATAAAAATTTAGCATTTTACTCTGAAAGCTTTCGGGTTTTGTAAACCCATTTACAGGAGTAAATGATAAAATGAATATTTTAACAACGTATTTATTTAAAGAGACAAGGGTCGTCTCTCCCGTCAAAATAGACGTCTAAAACCAGACGCTAAACACCTCTTTGGCAAATTGTCAAGATTCCATTAGATCCCGTGTGGATCTCATGGAATAAAGTCCGCCCTAGACTGACGAGGGCCATTAGCCCGAAACCATGGTCTCTAGGTGGACGCTTTTCAGTTTGCCAAAGCTGGTGTTGTGGCTTTGTCACCGACCCGAGGCCGCTAGTTGCGGCGACGGTCAATAGATGGTGTCTGGTTTTAGACGTCTATTTTGACGGGAGAGGCGACCCTTGTCTCTTTAGATCAATTTCCTCCCGGCAAAATTTCCATCTATAAAGTATTTATTATTTTATTAGCAGAGTATTATTTTTTATGTTTATACTGTATTTTGCTACTCTGTAAACTTCCCTCGTTGCTTATCTGTTACTAGACGAAAGGCCCGGGCAACGCCCGGGGTTTACCCGAGTGCGAATATATTTTAAAAACGTTGTCTTGGGTGGCCGCTATAGACAGGGTGGTCTGTATAGACAGGTGGATGTATCACACAGCTGATAATAGGGTTGCCTAGAGTGGCCGCTATAGACAGGGTGGTCTGTATAGACAGGTGGATGTATCACACAGCTGTAGAGTGGTCGCTATAGACAGGGTGGTCTGTATAGACAGGTGTATGTATCACACTGCTGACAACAGGGTTGCCTAAAGTGACCGCTATAGACAGGGTGGTCTGTATAGACAGGTGTATGTATCACACTGCTGACAACAGGGTTGCCTAAAGTGACCGCTATAGACAGGGTGGTCTGTATAGACAGGTGGATGTATCACACAGCTGATAACAGGGTTGTCTAGGGTGGTCGCTATAGACAGGGTGGTCTGTATAGACAGGTGAATGTAACACACTGATGATAACAGGGTTGCCTAAAGTGAACGCTATAGACAGGGTGGTCTGTATAGACAGGTGGATGTATCACACAGATGATAACAGGGTTGTCTAGGGTGGTCGCTATAGACAGGGTGGTCTGTTTATACAGGTGAATGTAATACACTGATGATAACAGGGTTGCCTAAAGTGACCGCTATAGACAGGGTGGTCTGTATAGACAGGTGGATGTATCACACAGCTGATAAAAGGGTTGTCTAGAGTGGTCGCTATAGACAGGGTGGTCTGTATAGACAGGTGAATGTAACACACTAATGATAACAGGGTTGCCTAGGGTGACCGCTATAGACAGGGTGGTCTGTATAGACAGGTGGATGTATCACACAGCTGATAACAGGGTTGTCTAGAGTGGCCGCTATAGACAGGTGTATGTATCACACAGCCGATAACAGGGTTGTCTAGGGTGGCCGCTATAGACAGGGTGGTCTGTATAGACAGGCGAATGTAACACACTGATGATAACAGGGTTGCCTAAAGCACCTGTCTTTACAGACCACCCTGTCTATAGCGGCCACTCTAGACAACCCTGTTATCAGCAGTGAGATACATACACCTGTCTATACACCTATCTTGGCTACACCCTGTATACATCCTGCTTCCTAGGGTTGCCTAGAGTGGCCGCTATAGACAGGGAGGTCTGTATAGACAGGTGGATGTATCACACAGCTGATAACAGGGTTGCCTAGAATGACCGCTATGACAGGGTGGTCTGTATAGACAGGTGATTGTAACACACTGATGATAACAGGGGTGTCTAGAGTGGCCGCAATAGACAGGTGTATGTATCGCACAGCTGATAACAGGGTTGTCTAGAATGGCCGCTATATACAGGGTGGTCTGTATAGGCAGGTGAATGTAACACACTGATGATAACAGGGTTGCCTAAAGTGACCGCTATAGACAGGGTGGACTGTATAGACAGGTGGATATATCACACAGCTGATAACAGGGTTGTCTAGAGTGGCCGCTATAGACAGGTGTATGTATCACGCAGCTGATATCAGGGTTATCTAGAATGGCCGCTATATACAGGGTGGTCTGTAAAGACAGGTGGATGTATCACACAGCTGATAACAGGGTTGTCTAGAGTGGTCGCTATAGGCAGGGTGGTCAGTGGTCGCTATAGACAGGGTGGTCTGTATAGACAGGTGGATGTAACACACTGCTGATAACAGGGTTGTCTAGAATGGCCGCTATAGACAGGTGTATGTATCACACAGCTGATAACAGGGTTGTCTAGAGGGGGGCGGGCAGGGAGGTCACGTGTTTGCTGGCAGCCAATGGGCGCGCATTCTATCCGTGAGCTTCAGACAAACAGACAAACAAACAGACAGAATAAGGCAAATATATAAGTAGATCATTCATAATTTGTTCTTGCCTGAAATAAATTGTTGTCTCATCCTGAAGTTGGTCTTCTCTAATTTTCCATGTGGCATTTTGGTGGAGATGCTGGGTAAATTAGGGAAGACAAACTGAAGATCGCCGAAAAGATCTAGAGGCCATGGGTGCTGTGATCTACATTTTCGGAGACGGGCTTCAGGATTCCACCGACGTGTCAAAGCCAACACTTCCCTCCAAGATGACGATATCCCTATAGACGATACGACGACAAAGCTGCTCTTCACGCCGCAATAAAAAGGACGCAAAGATACTAGGGACAAAATTCCTAGACTTCGATGGAATCCTTGGCAGAAGCACGTCAAATCCATGTCAGTATCTACAATAATTGCTAGCTGTGGGTCACAGCTCCCATAGGGAAGGAGCTATGTAACAATATATTTATTATTTTATTAACAGAGTATTATTTTTATGTTTATATTTTGCTATATTCTGTAAACTTTTCTCGTTGCTTATCTGTTGTTTATCAGTCATAGTTTGTTATTGTATTTATTATTCTATAGAGACAAGGGTCGCCTCTCCCGTCAAAATAGACGTCTAAAACCAGACACCATCTATTGACCGTCGCCACAACTAGCGGCTTCGGGTCGGTGACAAAGCCACAACACCAGCTTTGGCAAACTGAAAAGCGTCCACCTAGAGACCATGGTTTCGGGCTAATGGCCCTCGTCAGTCTAGGGCGGACTTTATTCCATGAGATCCACACGTATATAATGCAGAAGATTGAGAGAGAGATTGAGATTAAAGCTACTTTATTAAAATAATTACAATAAATCAATTACCAATATTACAATATATCAAGGTCCATATAAGGTTAAATATAGGATAAATATGAATAAATAAGATTATATAGACCTAAGAATCACCTAAATCCCTAACATGGGCTCTACCTTCATAACGATATGATCATAGATGCCATAGGCGGCGATGATACCAACCACCACCCCAGCCGCAATCAGACAGATCCCGGCCTCGTAGGTGTAGAAGTGGACGGTGTATCGCCCCTCGTCCTCTACTAGCATGAGTATCATACCCACCGTATAGAGGAAGATGGAGGGGAACACGAGGGCGACTCCCCATTGGTGCAGGACGCCGTAATGGGGAGGCTCCTCCTCTTCTACTTCCTCATGATCCTCAGGGAGGGAAGACGTCAGTAGGTCTGCCTTCTTCACCTCAGGCTTGGCCGGGAAATCCTCCCCGCCGAGGTTGTGCTCAGGGATCACCAGCCGGTCTACACCCGCGGGGGACTCGGTGATGGAGGGAGGCATGACGGGCACGGGATAATGGTGATCCGGCTCAGGGACGTCGGCCCACGTTAGGCTGGCTTTCTTCGTGTGCATCTGCCGGAGACAAGAGTAGAAATAGTTTAAAATTACAAAATATACTCTCACAATGAGTTTATTTTTATTTCAAAAGGCTAGCTTTCAAGTGATAATCACTCTTCAACGGGCTTAATAAAACATCGACTATATCTTACAAGATTTATTAAGCCCGTTGAAGAGCGATTATCACTTGAAAGCTAGTGTTTTGTAATAAAAAGAAACTCATTGTGAGAAAATATTTTGTAATTTTAAAACGTTTTGCACAATATCATCATAAATAGAAATAGTTTAACTCGGACTCCTTCCCTCTTTTTTACTATAGAGCAGGGATCGGCAATCATTTAAGTCGGATGAGCCAAAAATTACATTTTACAAAATTTCAAAGTTTTGAAGAGCCACATTTTTTTTTGCTTGCCAACAATAAACAGTACTAGCATAAATAATATTTACGTATGGAACTATATAAAGAGCCACAGCTTCACATCCAAAGAGCCGCAGTTTGCCGATCCCTGCTATAGAGGAAGATATATCGCACCATCTGTTAGTGAGTTTGAAAATGATTATAGCGCGGTATTTTTCTTTTGCTTTATAACTGATGAACCATGGGTAGAATAGAAGCGTCGCAAGTCACGGTCCTCTGTTTTCACTCATGGACAAAACTTAAGCAAGTGGAATGTCTTTGATGTCGCCGGTTGTCTGTCTTTTTGAAGGAGACTAAGGTAATTTTGTTTACACTTAGTTATCTCGTGTATCTACAACAAAGGTAACTGTTATATCTTTCAGAGTTATTATCTAAATTCCGATATACATGCTAAAAGGTACAACTTCCTTAAGTTTTGTCCATGAGTGTATCTTTCAGAGTTATTGTCTGAATTCCGATATACATGCTGAAAGGTACAACTTCCTTAAGTTTTGTCCATGAGTGTATCTTTCAGAGTTATTGTCTGAATTCCGATATACATGCTAAAAGGTACAACTTCCTTAAGTTTTGAAGATGAGTATATCTTTCAGAGTTATTGTCTGAATCGCGATTTTCATGCTAAAAGGTACAACTTCCTTAAGTTTTGTCCATGAGTGTACCTTTCAGAGTTATTGTCTGAATCCCGATATACATGCTGAAAGGTACAACTTTCTTAAGTTTTGTCCATGAATGTATATTTCAGAGTTATTGTCTGAATCCCGATATACATACTAAAAGGTACAACTTCCTTAAATTTTGCCCATGAGTGTATCTTTCAGAGTTATTGTCTGAATCCCGATATACATGCTAAAAGATACAACTTCCTTAAGTTTTGTCCATGAGTGTATCTTTCAGAGTTATTGTCTGAATCCCGATATACATGCTAAAAGATACAACTTCCTTAAGTTTTGTCCATGAGTGTATCTTTCAGAGTTATTGTCTGAATCCCGATATATACATGGTAAAAGATACAACTTCCTTAAGTTTTGTCCATGAGTGTATCTTTCAGAGTTATAGTCTGAATCCCGATATACATGCTAAAAGATACAACTTCCTTAAGTTTTGTCCATGAGTGTATCTTTCAGAGTTATTGTCTGAATCCCGATATACATGCTAAAAGATACAACTTCCTTAAGTTTTGTCCATGAGTGTATATTTCAGAGTTATTGTCTGAATCCCGATATATATGCTAAAAGGTACAACTTCCTTAAGTTTTGTCCATGAGTGTATCTTTCAGAGTTATTGTCTGAATCCCGATATACAAGGTATGTCCCATAAGTTCCCGGACTGGGTCCATAAAAAAAAGGCAAGATTTTTAAAAAATTTTTTTATTAAAACTTTTCAAAGTAATCCCCCCTTGCTTCAACGCACCAGCGCCATCGTTTCTCCCAATTGTCGAAACAGTTTTTATAAGCCTCTTTTGGAATGCTCTTCAAAGCTAACGGCGATTTTTCTATTATGTCATCTCTGGTGTCAAATTGTCTTCCTTTTAGAACTGCTTTAAGTTTGGGGAACAGGAAAAAGTCATTTGGTGCGATGTCTGGGAAATAGGGTGGTTGAAGTAGGATTTGTGTCCCGTTTTTCGCCAAAAATCTAGTCATCAAGTGCGCTGTGTGAGGGCGAGCATTGTCATGGTGTAGGATCCAGCCACCATTAGTCCATTTTTCTGGCCTTTTTTTTCGAATCGCTTCCCTTAGACGGCGAAGAATGCCCAAATACATTTCCTTAATAACTGTTTGGCCTTCAGGAAGATACTCGTGATGAACAATGCCCTTGTTATCCGAAAAAGCGACCAGCAACACCTTGTTTCTGGATTTTTTGGGTCTAGGCTCACCCTAACCTCTCCACTCGGCAGATTGAGGTTTGGTTTCAGGGTCATAGCCATAGACCCATGTCTCGTCGCCTGTGATTATCTTGTCTTTCCATTCTGGATCCGTTCTTGTCATTTCCATCATGTCCTTACAGGTTGCAAGCCGGCACAGTTTTTGCTCATTGGTGAGGAATCTTGGGATGAATTTTGCAGGAGTCTTTTTGAGCTTCAAATCTTCGGTTACGATCCTTCCAATCGTTGTTTTAGAGATGCCTGTGTCTTGCTCTAGCTCCAGCAAAGTGGTTCGAGGATTTTCTTTTATCAAATCGGTGATTTTTTGCACATTTTCATCAGTCCTTTGAAATTTTGGGCGTCCTTGACGAGGATCATCTTCAATGGAAATTCTGCCAGCTTTAAATCTATAATGCCATTCAAAAACAGTTTTTCTCTTTGGGGCGTCATTAGGGAATGCTTTATTAAGCATTTCAAAAGTTTCGGTTGCTGATATTTGAAGTTTCACACAAAATTCTATGCAAATCCTCTGCTTCAATTTTTGTTCCATCGTAAAATCGCCGCAGCGCAAGGTGTAACTTTTAAATAAATTAGAATAACCTTGGCGCGCGCGCAAGTACCGCCTCGATATTGGTACCACCGTGTAGCCAGATATTTATTCTATAATAAACAGTCAAATTCATTTACATTTTTCATTTATTTATTTTTTTATGGACCCAGTCCGGGAACTTATGGGACATACCTTGTATATGCTAAAAGATACAACTTCCTTAAGTTTTGTCCGTGAGTGTATATTTCAGAGTTATTGTCTGAATCCCGATATACATGCTAAAAGATACAACTTCCTTAAGTTTTGTCCATGAGTGTATGTTTCAGAGTTTTTGTCTGAATCCCGATATACATGGTAAAAGATACAACTTCCTTTAGTTTTGTCCATGAGTGTATCTTTCAGATTTATTGTCTGAATCCCGATATATATTCTAAAATGTACAACTTCCTTAAGTTTTTTCCATGAGTGTACTTATGTTATAACGGCGTGTTTATCAAGGTATACTCTAAAATAAGCAAAGAAAACTTTTAGGCCGTTCAAGGTGTTCTATTCTAGTCTGCCCTAGTACACTTACAAATAAAACTTCTCTTCTTTTAACCAATAGGAAACTCTAGAGAGTACCTTTCTTCAGCTTACCACTTTATAAATTTGTATATAGAATTTATTTTTCTATATTAGAGAAAAAAATTATTAATAGATTTTTTTAGCTTAAGACATGTTAAATGTAATTCGTTTATTTCAGTCCGCCTATATATAAATTTTTATTTATATAATATATATAAGCTTATATACAACATAAAGTTGCGGGAGGATGATATTCATCTACCAAAAGAGGCACTTCTCCCTTTAAAAATGTATTAAAACAATGCATTATGGTTCGTCACCCTGATACATAACGGAATTCTGGCTTGAAAATTGGTCCATGCTGCATCAAAAGCTCAAATATCTTTTACAAAAATATATCGCAATTTTCCTAATTCTGAAACATCTTTTTGTCAAACCCCTCTTATAGGATGTCATGGAATCGAAGCCGCTCCGTATACTGATGAGGGACATAGCCCGATACCATGGTATAGAGGTTGTTGGCTTTTGTCTGAATTTTCCTAAACTGGTGTTGTGGAACATTCTTCATCACCTTCTTAATGTTATATATTGGGATGATAAACCAAAAATGCATCGTTTTAATGTTTTTTAAATTGTAGAGATGCTTCTTTTGGTAGACAAACTTTCTATAAATATAGATCGTGAAAAGCTGTAAAAATGTTCAGATATGTTTTTAAATAAAAAAATAAATCATAATTATTTGTGTGTGTAATAATAGGTAATCTACAACTCGTAATATTTTAAATGTAAAAGGTTTTTTTACTCCACAATTGACATTTTGACTACTTAAATTCTTTAAATTTCTATAAATTTGAAAAATGTATTATATGTATTTAAAATAAAAATTTATTTAATATCTTTTTTTTTATATATGGAAACTATTTTCTATAACTTTCACTATTTGAAAAAACTATATAAAAAAACATAATAAATATATATTAAAATTAAATATATTGCGAAATTTTTGATAGAATATTACTTAATTATAATTAAATTGTTTTTAAAAAATATTTTAAAAGGCTTCATATAAATTAGGATATTTTAATATTAAATATTTATATATTTCAATTTGAAATATAGTATATATACCTAATTGCGAGTCCATGTAAAATGGAAAATAAATATTTTATTTTGAGTTAAAAAAGGCGATGATTCTTTAGTATAATTATATAAAGGAAATTTATAAAAAAATGTCTTTCTTTCACCGATCCAGGTACACCTTTCTCTTATATATAAATAGGTTATATATATTTCAAACACAAAAAAAAGTACTTACATTTATATATTTTGTAAAAGGGTTTATTTATTCTAGTAAAGTGTTATTATAAATGTGTTGACAAATGTCTTGAGGCCCAAGGAAAATAAAATATTTATTGATCTACAAATTAAAAAATAATTTGAAGAATATTAATTTTTAAAATTATATAAAGTGATATAACTTTCATCTTTTTTATATATAATTAGAATAAAAAATAAAAAAAAACCCTCATAATTTTATAGAAAATATTTTTGCCTTCGTTTTATCAAATGTAAGAAACAAAAACTATTTTTTGATCACAAGCACATACTTAAAATTATTTGAATTTAGAATAAATTACACAAACACACCTTCTCACAGCACATATTTTTCTGACAAAATAAAAACTTTTAACGAAAAAAAAAAGTGTATAGTAAATTACCATATATTAATGCTTATAAGTTTTACTTTTTTGTAAAAAAAAATATTTTTTTTTCTTTCGATAAAACGCTACATTAAAATAATCAGTTTAAAAATATCAATTGAAATATATTTTAAAACCGCAATTTTTTTTATGCCACAATTTCTATTGTTGGAAAAAAAGAAGAAGAATAAATCAATGATCTTCAAATACTTTTAGACTGACAACACTAATATAAAAACCGAGAACAAAGGAGTGTATGTTTTGTTTACAAAATAAGTAATTGTAATGTAAATTGTTGAATGTTCTTTTCTCTCTCTCTTTGAAATTAATAAATTTAAAATACTTTCTTAAAAGGTAAAATCGCCTAATTCTTTAAAACCATTTCAGCTGTAAGTAAACTTGTTATTTGTTGTTTCATCATCTGAACCATAAAAGATTCCCAACAGATATCAAACAATATTTTGTTATGTTTTTGTCAATTATTTTTTTCTCCTTCATTTCAAAATTTTTATCGATGCTAAAAAGGGTTTTTGGTTATGGTTAACAAAGAATGCGTAACCATATTTTTATTTAGAAAATTAGTATAAAAGTGAAATTGTTCTGGGATAAGGTTGATAGATGAAGAAAAAGGCATCTGATCGTGCAATTGAAAGTTGAGTTGCACGACCAAGAGATGTCTTTTTCTTAACATATTTATTTTATTTGTATTATTCTCTATAATATTACTTTCTTAAAACGAAATTTGAAATACTATCCCGCACACATGTGTTTCTTTTCAACGAAAATTCAAAATTTATTTCAAGGAGAAATAACGATTATTTCTAACCTTTTGGATGAGGTATGAAAGGGTGAATTGTGAAGAGTAATGATAAACGGAAAAATAAAAGTGTCCAGTGATGGGAATTTCCATTCCGTTTATCATTACTCTTCACAATTCATCCTTTCATACCTCATCCAAAAGGTTAGAAATAATCGTTATTTCTCCTTGAAATAAATTTTCAATTTTCGTTGAAAAAAACACATGCGGGATAGTATTTCAAATGTCGTTTTACAATCACAAGCCGCATTATGTTATATTGTATTACTTTCTTAATTTATTTGTTTTCTAAATGAATATTCTTAGTAGTATACTATCTGCTATTTCTCTATCTCTTTAATGTATACTGAAATATTAAATATTTAAAGAGAATTTTCCCTTAATTTCTTAAAAGAGGCTCATTTATTCGACTTTTTGTTGTTCATAGTTATTTATTTTATATTTTTATTATTTTAAAATTGAATTTATAAAAAAGAAGATATCAGAAAAAAATAATTATAAATAGATATTCTTCTCTCCTTATGAAATATATGCTGACGATATTTTTTTTACACAATTTGCATTGAACTTGGAAGTAAAAAGTTTATTTATTATATTGTTACGTCGTACCCAGACGCTATCCGTGTACTTTGTCTACTCAGGACCCCACGAAGATACACATGTGAGTTCGAAGGGATTGCAGCTAAAGTTAGCGCTTTATTGTATCTCACTTAACAGAAGGAATACAACAGTAGGACTTGCCTTCAACCTCCCCGTCAGAAGAATCCTTGGCGCTGTGGATGTCCTCTTGTGAAGCGTTCCGCTCCACACAATACACGTCCAGCCTGGACTACACCGTCTTGTAGGTCGCTCCGATGTCAGACTCTCCTTGCAGGATCTTCCACACGCCCGGAGACAAGTCGCTACGTCTTCTCCTTGCCGCAGATGTCACCAGACTCTCCCTCTCCCAAACAGGAATGCTGTTTTTGGCGCCTGCTACATGGCAGCGGGGGCAGCTGGAGTCTACCCCCCGGCGGGCGATGGATGCGTATTAAACCGGAGTCTACCCCTCTTTCCCCAACTTTACTCTGGTATCTTGGTCTTGTCATCCATGTAACAATATTACCTATTGTTGTACTGTCCTAGGGTGTTAGCTTTATGTCAATATTCGATGGTTCCATATCAAGATTATAAATCAGACCAAAACTAATAATCATAAAACATATTTATACTTTTCATAAGGAGCATTTTCTATTTATAGGGACTCCTTATTATATGACATAGTGTATTAAAGAAATTGACAACACACAAGAATTTATTCCATTTTTTATTTTATTTTCTAGATTATATATAGGAAAAAGAAGGCTTTGCAATTCGCTGCTTGGGTTGGCTATTATACTTGGGGGGTTTGAGGATTCTGGTTTCAGAGGAGTAAAGATGAAGGCAGATTTAGTTAGTGCTGGTTCATTAGATTGATGTTCATCTATTGATGAGATTGGTTTACTGATGGGTACATACTGATGAATATGGAATAGAGATAATTTATTTTGATATTGCTATTATCGTTTATTGGGTTAATCAGAAAATCAATGAACAGCTAGAGTTAGGTTTGAAAAATATTGCTATATGATCTATTGATTTTGTAGAATTCTTTTGTTTGATATTTTGATGACGAGGATGTGATCCATTTGATGATGGTCTATGGGAAGTTGAATGCTGAAATTAAGGTTTTTTCTGTATATTTGATCGTCAGCAACTGGGATAAGAAACCAAGAAAATGAAGCTCAATAAGTCACCAGGATAAGGTATGTAGTATATTTATCAGTTTTTATCGCACTGCTTGGAGCTCTAGGTCTTTCATTCTAAACTGGGTAATAACTTTATAATATGGTAAACCCCACTTACCTAAATAAATTACTAAATAATAAAATTTAATGTTGAATGCACCTATATCTAAATATTATGTTGCTATTCTAAAATAAATGTTTTATGCGTAATATTCCCCATATCCCCTACATAGGATTAGCAATCCTGCATAGGACTGCTGGTCTTTTTCTTTCCCTTAGCTCAATTCTCAAAATATGCAAATATATACTGTCTTTGATGATTGCAACTAATAGACTGGGATCCCTCCCTATATTGAACGACCATATTATTATCTCTTTTGATAGGGTGAAATTTAATTGTATATTTAAAATACTATTGGTTAACTGACTCCCCCACCCCCTCAGTTCCCCCAACTCCACCAGCAGGATACCCAGGACATGCTCCACCCCACTCTCCCTTTCCCTATGGTCTCCCAATTCCAGGAGGAAGGAGGACTGTGGAGTGGACACATACCCCAGGTAGCCTGCCGATCAGAGCTGAGGTAAAAAGAAGGTGGGAGAAGTCAAATTTTAGGTTGAATTGAATACTTAGGTTAGGTATTAGTATATTGGTTGCAAATATAAAAAATATATTTATTAATTGAGAAATATATGAAAAATATTAATGTAGATTTCTCTGTATTTATAAGGGAGGGATTGCTAATACTGTATTTTTCTAAATTCTCCATCTTCAGATTTTTCATTCTCTTGGTCCTATGCAGGATGCTATTACTATGTGAGGTCCTCTAAAATCAATAACCCATACTAATTAATATTCCTTAAAATAACCCCATTATAACTATACTTATATAGTATTGGTTACCCCCCCCCCCCCCCTTCCCCGATATGTTACCCCCGATGTCCTCCCTAATTTGAATACCTTGAAATATTATTAACTAAATTTAATTATTTTACCTACCCCATAAACCTATTCCTACAATATATTATATTCTTAAAACTACCAAATTCAGTCATTTTTCCTAACCCTAAACTCCTATGCTAACCTGTACCCTATGAGAAAGCCTATCCAAAAATTTTAGTATTCATTACTTATATACTTAATCATAAAATCGATTCCTCTTTATATAAAATTGATATACCCTTCTATAAAACTGTTATCTAATGTTTAATAATATTGCATATTCCTAACCCTGAATATATCATTAACCTTCTTTTAGAAGAAAACTATTCCCATTTACAGGTTTCTATTGGATCCCTAATTTAAATAATAATTATTACTATACTATTACTACAATTTTTACCATTATTGCAATACTATTATTTCAATTGAACACATTACTATAGTATTTTCTTAATGTTAAATGAGTTCCCTAATATAATAGACTATTTCTTAATAGCTAAACTATATGAATTCAACTTAAAATTTTTAATATTATGCCTTAATATGATAATAACTCTTAAAAATAAGTATAAATATCTATGTTTACCCCTCCTGTAATTGGTTGTTCCCTGAATTTGGATCCCCCCCCCCCCCCCCAATAAATCAACCACTAACTTTACTTGAAGCGAGTACTTGGTGTACTTGGTGAAGTCTTAGATCCCTTATGACCCTTATCCAACTCTCCCAGGCTTCCACTACCCATTGTCGATGCTCCCACAATCTAATTGTGTCTACCAGAATTCCCTTTCCTCCAGCGGGCTTTTTACCTAGATGGCTGTATTATGATTGTCTTTAATGTTTTCTCCGAAAAAGCTTGCCTTTAAACTTACAGCGGAGGGTTTGCAATTTCAACACCAGTTCAGTAAAAAAGACCCAGAGCATCAAACTCTCGCGTCATTGCTGATAAATACATCACATATCTGTCACCTAGCAACTTATTCTATGGACATTTTGGTTAAAATATTACAGAATATGAAAAAGGTTTGGAAATTTAGGTTGCATTATTGGTTATTGATTATTTACTTTATTTTTTAAAAGCTATTGATGAGGTAGGAACGTTTTTTTCAATAATGATAAGAAGGTATATTTAAGTTAAGAGATACTATTGTATATTAATTCTTTTATTATAATATATATTGTATGCTATTGTATTAAATAATTGGGCGATTATATCCTGAAAAACTGTTTTGATAAAAGTACTATTTGTTGTTATACAGTTTTTCTTGGTTTCTCAAAGTCACTGACATTACTAATTAGGTTTTTGAATTATATAATTATACTATTGTTGATTAATTAAAATAATGCGTAAAGAGTTATGAATATAGTTTAAAATTTATATTATTTCTTGTTAGGAATTATTGATTTCTATGATGCCACGCTGGTAATAAATGATAATTTTGAATATATGATAAAATCACATCCTCGTGGTTATTTTATAAATTTTAAATATGGAAAGGTGTAATATATAAGGATCAAAGAATTTTTTTGGATTATTGTATTGTGTTTTTTTTTACTGGCAATTTATACTCTGAAGCTATTAATTAGAATTTCAGTAAATTTTGATTTATAATTGTTGCTAATAATATTTTTTTTTATCAGAGATTAGAATATTCGCATTATCTATTTATAACATATGAATATTATTAATGATGACTAGACATTTTTATATTATTTTTTTTGTGATTTATCCAATGCAGATTTTGTGGAGAATAATACGATCATTATTGATATCAGAATTATATCAGGCTGGGCAGATAAATATATATTTTTCCAAATTAAAGTTCGTCTTTTTATTGGTTTCTGTTAGTTTCTACTAGATGGGGGTATTTTAAAGTAAATTTTATTATTGATATTACTCTATTGCTGAATGATCATGGTTTTCTATTGATTATAATTCTGGATGTAAAAAAAGGTCTGAAATATTTTCATGGAATCATAGATATTATTTCAGTCTATAGTTTATGATAAATTTCGAATTATTGAAAATTTATATTAACAGTTTTTTTCTAGCTGTTCATTGATTTTCTGATTTAATAATAAAACCTGACAGGGTAGATAGTGTTGAAATAGAATTTGATTATGACTATTTTGATTTGATATAGTTTTAGATATTGCACTTTAACTGTAAAATGATTCTATTAAATATAAATGATATTGGTGCTTAGATGTATATATTAAATATTATCTTTTTTAAGTATTGTCTTTAAATTCATCAAGAAGGCTGGCGAAATCATTAACCTTTTGATCCAGATGGCTGAAAATAGAAGAATTCTGATTTTTTAGGGATGTTGCAAGCCGACTATGAATTAAAATGTTGACTTCCAAACTTTCTTCAGCATCTTTCGAAAGTTCCCCAAGTTTGGTTTGAAGTTGCTCTGTCAACATTTTCTCTTTTACAGAGATTTCTTCAATAAGAGCATTATTTTCCTTGAGATGACCAACATTTGTGCTCAAACTCTTGGAAAGTGCTTCGAATTGTTTAGTCTTCACTTCAAGGACCTTACGAAAGTGAATTTGTTGATTTTCAACTTTGGCTTCCAAAAGTTTTTTCTTGTGAGCGACCTTATTCAAAGAATATCTTGTATTCTCAAGAGAAACTGTGAGAATTTCATTCTTTGCCATCACCCTTTCTATAAATGCTTTGATGATGGAGAATCCATAGGTGACAATGCTCAATGGAACCATAGGTATTCTTTTCGAACAGGCCGATATACCTCGAGTGCTGATTCCTGCATTTGCAAGTTCGAGCCGACTTCTTCTGAAAGAATGATTCTAGGCAAAATGTAACCCTTATCTGGAAGCTCAACCTGAAAATGAATCCTAGGAATTCTTCGATAAGGTACAATGGTCAGCTCATTTGGATCCATTTCAAGAATCTTCGGCGTCTTAACTGGAAGTGCACAAGGAAGATCTTTGCAATCATCAGTCGAACTTACTGGTTGAACCATTGAAGAATCTGGCGCTTCTGTGGCCGCATCTTTCTTCATCTGAAACAATCAACCCAAGAATTACCTCTAGAGAAGAATCTGAAAATTAAAAAAAAATCATATAAAGATAATAGTAACGATATTAATATACCTGGTCAACCTATATTATATGAAAATAAATTAAATATTAAAAAAACATTTTCTGGTTGGGAGTTTCTAGATAATATTTATTTACACAATTTCTTAAAATATATGCAAAGTGTCAAATATATATTATACCAAATAATGCTATTTTTAGGTGTTTGATATCCAGAAAACGTTTTTTAAAAATAGGGAATGCTAAATTTACACTATTCGACAATTTATTGAAAATCTTGACAATACATATTTTGTTCTAAACAAATTATCTCAAAACTATTATTTAAAAAATATATCGAGCTTTAATCATTCTTATTTATATAAAAATATTTCATATTCAATATTGAAAGAAAAGTGTAAAATATAAATCTTGTATTTCTCTTTGAGATGCTTTTGTATTAATTACATTTGCTTTAAATTCAAAAACAGAAAAGACTTACCATATTGAAGTCTGCATTGATGCCAATATGGGATACTGGAGCCTGGATATAATAACTGTTAGTTATGATAATTAGTAAATAGGAATGTCAACGTACCTTTATTGACAACTTCTTGGATTCATCCAGCTATGTACAACAAATCAGATGTCAGCATCTTGTCAATATAACTGACATGTCAACATTACTTACTTGTAGCGTGAGGGAGATGACTTGTTCATATCTTTCATAAAGATCTGCAGCAAGATATCTACAAGTCTTATAGAGAGCCAGTACGCTAGGATGTTTGATTAACTTGTCTTTGACAAAGGCTGAATGCTCCTGCACAATATCAATTGTGAAAATAGAACATTTTCAAAAAAAAAAAAAAAAAATTGTATATAAGATAATTGAAACATCTTTCATTAGGTGGTAATTTAGAAATTGAAGAGTTGAATGGAAAATATTTCTTCAGCTCAAAAATGAGGTATTTGCTAATATTTTAGTTTTTTAGATTTCATATTTATTTGGATATGGCTAAGTTTTGAATATTTTATACAATTATATTAAATATAGCTTGTATTAAAAATAGAGCAATCCATAAATAAATCTTTAATTAAAAAGGCATATATTAGATCAAAATATTATTTATTTTACCACAATATTTTGATCCAATATATGCATTTTTAATTAATAAGCTTGTATGTAAACATTTGTTCATAGAATTTTGTTCTCGAAAATACTTCAATTAATGCAATCTGTAAATAGGGAGTAATCTCTAATTTTAAAATTTCAGTTTTAAATATCCATGCTGCGCGCGTATGTTTTTGTAAATATTTCTTGTAAGATATAGTCGATGTTTTTATTAAGCCCGTTGAAGAGCGATAATCGCTTGAAAGCTAGCGTTTTGAAATAAAAAGAAATTCATTATTAGAAAATATTTAGTCATTTTAAAAGGAAGTAAAATCTATGTTTGCTTTAGAAGTGAAATGTGAACTCAAATTGTTATGTAATTAAATTAAGTAAGAAGGTTGAATCCGTAACCAATTTAACTTCACATATTATTTATTCGTGGATGGCCTTTCTTGATTTATCAAGAAATTGGGTTGGCCAAATATCAGGGAACAGGTTAAATCAATAAATAGTTGATTTCTGTTCCACCAAATGGCGCTCTGCCTTCTGAAAAGCACATGTGCTCCTGGTCCAAAACAAATCTTGGTGTATATGTCTACATGAAAACAACAAAAACAATAATTATTATATACATACAAGTTCCTTTTCAAACACGAGCTCATGTATAGCCATTGTGTTGGAGAGTAACTACGCACATCAACTGTTGCCTAGCAACGCCACCTTCCTACCAGACATCAGGTGACAGACATCACGTGACCTGGCGCCACCCCGACCGGCTGTACCTGTAGAGTTTAGTTTAACTTTGGTTGTCTGCCTCTACGCTTGCTTTTGTTTTGCCTCTTTTGTTTTCTGTCATCCTAATTTAATGTTTTGTTAATTAAAAAATAATCTCTGAGATCCAGCCTCTGATTCTCTTACACATTGTCACTCTGTGTAATATTCCAACACATTATTCCCAATCAAACTCTCACCTTGGCATTGATGAAGCCGGCGCTGTTGTTGAGAATCTCTTCCTTCAGGTCGAAGTCTTCATTCTCACTGGATTCTTCTTCGGCATCATAAGGGAAAAGTAACATCTGTTCCCAGTAGCTTTCTGTTGACAACAGAGAACATTTGACTTTGTTTTTTTTTGTACT
Source organism: Cordylochernes scorpioides (assembly GCA_030710605.1). Taxonomy (NCBI): domain Eukaryota; kingdom Metazoa; phylum Arthropoda; class Arachnida; order Pseudoscorpiones; family Chernetidae; genus Cordylochernes; species Cordylochernes scorpioides. The sequence goes on from CP092871.1 coordinate 95,286,538, forward strand.
AATATCATATATTTATAAAAGATATTTATGACAAAATATTGATAATATGTTCTACTGTAGTGTGTTTTATCTATATATATATATATATGAATGTATGTGTGTCTGTCTGTCCTTTATGCCTGACCAAACCACTCATTGGAACGGCATGAAACTTTGCGAAGTTATTTAGTATAGTACTGGGAAGGTTTCTAGCAAATACATTTTTTAAAATACTTTTCGCCTAAAAATAATAAAGATAAATATTCTAATTTATCTGTTATAATTCAACAATCTGCTCTAAATATTATCATGATGATACGATGATTTTGTAATGTAGAAAATTAGGAAAGACAAAATTCAGGATGACACGGCAATTTACTTGAGACAAGAATAATGATACAATTCCAAGGCAAGATACTATTCCTTTAACTTCCAATTACCGAGGGAACCAATTAATATTGATTTTATTCAACTTATCGAGTATTTTTCAAGGGACCGGGAAAAAATGTTCACTTTATCGAGAGATTCGTTAGACAAACCTTTACTCGGGTAAAACCCGGGCGAAGCCGGGTACGTCCGCTAGTTTTAAATAATAATAAAATGGTACACAATTTATTATCAAAATTCGAAACTATTATAAACCCGTAAGATTCTTTTTAAAAATAAACAATCTATACTGTCCTTACTGCAAAAGAAAAATTAATGGGAGGGCCCCTGGCTCATTAGTGGTAAACCCTCTCATTAATTTTTCCATTGCAGTAAGGACAGTAGAAATTGTATATTTTAAAAAAGAATCATACGTGTCTATAATAGTTTCGAATTTTGATAACAGATGGCGCGCCAATGCAATCATAATATATTTTATTGTATAATTATCAAAATGAGCTTTTCAGATTCTTTATTTGTGTAATAATATAATACATATAGGCACTAAGAGATGGCAAATCGATTATATCTTAAATTAACCTTTTTTCAATATAGGGTTTTCGAGTTGATCAATGATCCTTGACTTTTCAAAACCCATATCTCACATAGAAATGACAAGAACCTAGCTGAATTCTAAAATTTTTTGCGCATACTAAATTATTTTTTTGATGAACAACAAACGGGTAATTATCAATGCATGAATAGATATTAATATATATGATTTTCCAGAAATTTATCAAGAGTTCATATCTTAATTATTTGTAAATTACTATGTATATACTTTCAATTTACTCATTTATTTGCTTTCAAAATTTTCATTAATTTAGAATTAATATCTATACACACAATTATTTACAATTACACTGTTGTATATAAATCTCTCTATCTTTCATAGATAAAATAATAATCTATAATATTAAATATTATTATTAGCTGTATATATACTGAATGTAATATTTAAATCAAAGATACAATTCTTTCATTGGCCTTGTAGAACGAGAGTGGTGTACGCGTGCTCGCATGTTTTAGTGAAAACACAAACATCCTCGATAAAGAGAGGCGAGTTGCCCCTCGAAATATTGGAACAATAAAATAATTATAATCCAATATATGCATCTTTTTAAAATTAATATATATGTGAGATATCAAATTTGATTTCCACTCAAATTCAGTGATATGCATTTTTCATGTTATAAAGTATGAGAATGAATAAAAAGATAGAGTAGATATCAGATAATAATATGTTCTCTGTCAGCGTTGACCACATTGAAAATAATCATTTTTGGAAGTATTTTATGACTAGTTTTAAAGACAATGTATAAAGATTTGCATATGTTGATTGTACTTCTGTCTGTAATCTCTATTTCCATATGCGACTGTCTTTATCTTTGTGCCATGTGTTTGAAGTTTATATGTTAATTTTTTAATTATTCTTATTCTTTAATTCATAGAAGCATTTTTCTGGCAGATATATTCAATTTTTTTTTATCATAATCATTTCTAAAATTGTTTTTTTTTGGTTAGTTATCAAATC
>CP092871.1:98084935-98316599 GCA_030710605.1 Cordylochernes scorpioides
ATCACTGATGTCTACTAAAAATGTGGTAGCTTCCATCAAAACAAGCGGCAAGGTGGTCCTCCATACCAAAACTTCTCAGGGGCAAAACTGCTCGCCACCAAGTTATCCACGCTGCCTAAAGGACTGAGTTGCCATGAACATCCTAAGATCCTCCCAAGATTCATACTGTTTAGGGTTGACAAAGACGTCTAAAATGAGATACAAAAGGCCTTTAAATATGTAAATGGTATTTTAAATATATATTTGTGCAAATATCAATATTCATACAAATAATATTGATTTTCAGAAAATCAATTATATTTATATATATATTATTATTACCATTATTGCCTATGCCGCAATTTGTTGGGTAAATATTTTTATCTCTATTCTATATATATATTCTAAAAAAATTGAATATTATTAGAGAAATGTTTATAAAAGAAAATAAGACAAAATAAAACTAGCCTCTCAAATAAGGATATTTTTTATATTTGAATATATTTTGATAATCTAAAAGCATCAAGAATTATACAAGAATTGTTCCAATTTGATGGAGACCTCAATCCAAGACATAAAAGACCTGGACTTCACTCTACCTGAACTGTGACCTTCCAGTCAGTTCTGAAGGTCATTTATTAGAAATTCTTGATGCCTAACATCCACGACAAAGTGACTTGTGAGCTCTATGCTCGAATGGTACACTGTAAATTTGAGAGGAAATAAATAAATAAATAAACTATTTTTTTATTGGGACCAAAAACAAGTTTCCCTCCCTCATTCCAACAATATATATTTATAATTTTTGATTTTAAAAGTTTTAAATGATATTTTACAATTTATTTGTTGACTTAATTTTGGACTAAGTTATTGCAAATATCGAACACAACACAAAACAAAAACTCCACAGTATTGAAAACGTTCATATAGCCTTCTATAAAATATTTATAAATATGAATATTATTAAATATAATATATATCAAATATGGCCTTCCTCGATCAGAATGAAAATACAAACAATTAAACCTCTCTATAGCGTCCCCTCTTGGGATTCACCAAAATAGGGTGCTATAGAGAGGGGGTGCTATAGACAGGTCACTTTTAATGTAAATCGCATCGTACCACATATTTAAAATCGGGCGCTATAGAGAAGGAGGCGCTATTTAGAGGGGGCGCTATAGACAGGTTTAACAGTATATATATTTTACACAATTATTTATCATATCCTCTTCAGCTGTCCAGCATTCCTAAAACATAGAATGCAAACAGCTATCCTGCTTGGACTGACTCATCTCAATCCTAGATCTATGGCCAGACTTCCAGACTCAACCTCAGCAATGGAACTTCCTGGTCAACTGGTTCAACTCAGCAATTAACTCAGGACTGGTTCCATATTAGGAACCGCTCAAAAAGATCAACCTAGTTTATGATATTTACAACAATGAATAATAAGTGAAGGTTAATCACATATTAAAACAAAGCGTACAATGAGCGATTCGATCCCCGGTTCATGGCTGTCGGAAATCGATGGTTTTAACCACTCTTCTTCCTCCACTCAATGTCAAAATTTATAATTGTACGAATATTCAAAAAACCTTTGAACAGTATTTTTATCATAAAAATATACATTCTATTATATATTTGAAAATAGAGCAACCCCTAAATAAATCTATAATTAAAAAGGCATATATTGGATCAAAATATTTTGTCCATATTATAGATATACTAGCGGATGTGTACCCGGCTTCGCCCGGGTTTTATCCGAATGAAAGTTTGCCTAACGATTATTAATGATAATTATATTCCGGAACACACAGAATATTATGATAATAATGATAATAATATTCGTTACATTATATATTTATATAATATATAAAATATATTTCTCGCGAGCAAACATATCCACTCTCTCTTCTGAATAGATTTTTAAAAATATTTATATAAATAAAAATATATAGATATATACTACATGATCTTAGCCAAAAAGCCGAGAAACGATATTTTATTTATAGAGATGACCTGGCTTCGTGTGTCTTCTGCTCGAGTGAATGTTTTGCTGGTAGAATTTTGTTCCTGCCTGCTAAAAATTATTATCTGGCTTCGCCTGTGGTCTGCTTTAGTGAATATTCCCCTAAAGAATTTTGTTTATGTCAATCAAGCATGATACAGATATATTGACATCATTATTTCTTACTAAAATAATATTGTTGCTCAGTACTTGGTTAATTATGATTTTTCTTGGTGAAAAGTGCTACAGAAAACACTTCCAGATGTAGCTCTCTGTCCTGTTCAAATTTCAGCGAGATTAGTTAAATATATTGAGGGCGTGCATAGCCGACAAACATATATATATGTTCCCGGCTGCGCCCGATTTTTACCAGAGTAAAAGTTTGCCTAACAAACATTTGTTTAAACGATTCTAGCAAACATCCAATCCCTACTGAATCTATACTTGTCTATACTCTCGATAATTTGAAAAATTTCCCGGTCCCTTGAAAAATACTCGATAAGTAGAAAAAAAAATCAGTATTAATTGGTCCACCCGGTAATTTGAAGTTGAAGGAATAGTATCTTGCCACAAACGAACATTTGTAAATAACTGTATTTAGCGAATGTAACCGGCTTCGCCCGGTTTTTACCCGAGTAAAAGTTTGCCTAACGAACATTTGTTAAAACGATTCTAGAAAACATCTAATCCACATATATATTGATTTATACATTATATAAATATAAATATTGTTATATGCGTTTGAATATATATTTGAAACACATAATTTTTGGAAAACATTTATTATATTTTGAATAAGAAATTGTTACTTTTGCGAATTTGATAATTAATTATTTCTTTTTTTTTCTCAATGAATTATATATATTAATTTGGAAATTCATTTTTATTATCATCATTACATACAATGTAAATCTATCTATATATACAGTGGTACCTCGACATACGAGCGCCAAATATATATTATAAATATATATATCTCTAGTAGATCATATAATTATACCAATATACGTTAGATCGTTGGTCACAACAATTTGCTCCTGCCATGGCTCCTAGGAAGAAGAAGAAGAATGCCGAGAATGCCGAGAAGCCCCTCGTAACCCTCGCCCAACTGGAGATGGAGAACGAAGAGGTGAAGCAGAACTTCGAGCAGAAAATACAGAATCCTTACCCTACCTCCCGATTTTACCTGCTCCAAAGCCTAATGGAATTCATCAACTTACGGTCTGAGCAGATCAAGGCCCTCATTGCCGAGGTAGAGAACCTCTCTGGCACCCTCGCGTCCTTTAAGGAACTGGACGAAATCAAGCCACAGACAGCCTGCCACAGCACTCAAACCAGCCCTTCTCCCTCCTGCAAGGAAACCAGCACTCAGACTGACCCCACCAAGCCCGCCACTCCCGCTCCAACCAAAAGGAAGCAGCCTGAGGCTCCCTACCCGCCCGCAAAGAGGACCAACCTCAATGGTCCCGCAAAACCTGCGCCCTCCCGAGTCCCCAAGCCTGCGGCCGCCCAAGTGGTCCTCCATGGGGAAAAATCGGCGGCCCACACAGTGGTCATCTCTGATGACCCACAGGCTGACCCAAGAGCAATGCTTAAAGCTGTCCGCGCTGCCCACACTCTACCCCAAGGCGTTTGGGCCTCCCTGCGAACCAAAGGGAAGCTTGTCCTCCACTCCAGCAACCCCAATACCATCCCAGCTGTTACCACCTCCCTGGCCAACAAGCTGGATGGCATTACCGGCTCCCTTGTTAGGAATCAAAAAGGTTTTAACTTTTCTTTTCCTTTTTTGTTAAATTTGTCGCCTCTCATTTCCCCATATGTAACGCAATGTTACATGGAGAAAAGATCTGTTAAGTTAATATTTTAAATGATGTTCCCCAAACGTAACAAGCCGGCGTTTGGGTAGGCTCACCTAGAAATTTTGCAGACCAACTGCATAAAACGCTCTGCAATCTTTTTAGCGCCTAAGACATGCACTACATACTACACGTACCTAAAGTCCTATCTTCCACTACAATGACATCATTTTAGGGATCAAGATCGCTCCCCGTCTGGTCTCACATTGTATAATCGGGGAGATCTGGCAAAGACCAACTTATCAGACCGGACCAAAGCGACATAGGGCCACATTGCCTTCCCATAGGCCAAACTAGAAAGACATCAGTAATCTTGCACCTACACCTAGACATTGTGTGTAAATATGTTCCCTTTTTTTTAGGAACGAATATTTTTGTTTTCTTTTAACTTTTCTCTCATTTATTTGTAAATAGACTTACAGTTTTACTAGTTTTGTGGTGTTGGACTTTGTTTTTTAACTTACAGATGTAGATAAAAGATTTCAATATTAGTCGATAATATCATTTTGTTTATAAACCATCAACATTAATGCCATCAACTACCAATCAACCCTTTATATATTATTACCTTTAATATTTTTATTTTATTTTTTATCATGTTTAGACTTAGAATTTTACAACTTCAGCTATTTTAGGCACCATTAAAAAAAAACCTACACCTAACAATATTTATAATATTTCTTAAACAGATAAAACATTTGTCATTTTATTTTTTTCTAATAGATTTTCAAAATGTTATTTTTGACGCTTCCCTTACAACCTCTTACTCTATCCCATGAATCATTCCTCCCAACTTTTTACACCCATCAAGAGATTATTGTTCATCAGCCATTTTTTTTTCATTGTTTAATCCGACTGGAACAAACCTTCCTCGCTATACCATTCCCAATGGTGAGTTTAGGATATCCAGCGTGATCTTTTTATTTTCTTTTTCTCATCGCCCGACTCATCATTTCAATTCACCATTTTTTCAAATTTTCACTTTTTTTCATAATTCAACCGGCACAATCATTATGGACAACAGGGATCCCTCTTACCTCTACCTCTCCCTTTTACATCCATCAATCTTCCCACCTCTTTTCACTGTCTGAGCTAATGATGCAGACGGAATGTCTTGAGCCTTCTGTTAATGAAAACAATGCCTCACTTAAACAAGTTCGCATTGCATTGCAGAATGCTTGGGATACTACTTTACAGAAACATGCTCAGATACCCCCTTTCCCTTTTACAACCTTAGCGTCACATTATACGTTCAGTCAATAAACTAACTTCACTTTTTTCCCTCTCATCTTTTATGCAATAAGATATTATTTTCCTTGAACGATTCATTTCACCATATTTACCATTTTGTATTATATACTTTCTCTTAATCTTTTATCATTCATTTTGTGCATTTTTATTTTTAGATGACATGTTTATGTAGGTTTTTTTTTATGGAAGTTCAAACAATTCACACTTCGATTATTTAGAATTTAATAATTTTTATTTCAAGCGCATTATTTTATAATACAATCAATTAGAGAGAGAAAATATCTTTATTTTACGGGGCTGCTAACCAAAATGAATGATTTTTGAGCCCCGATGGACGCATAAAGCGGAATATATACAAAGCATAGTTGGGGGGCCTGGGGATGGGTGGCCAGGGATCATCGCAAGGGATCCTAGGATCTGGCAGTGGAGGTGTCATCGCAGGGGGGAGGAAGCTGGAGAGGTCAAGGAAACAGCGCCTTGATGGGTGAGAAGCCTGGATGGAGGCCATTTGAGGAGGCAGGAGGTCCTGGAAGCCTAGAACTTGAGGGCTCTAAGCTTCAAGATGGGGCAGCTTGAGGCTCTCGCCTCGTGCTTGTCTTGGAGGCCCTTGGCACGGCAGTTGGCGCACTTGGAAGTGTGCCAGTCGGCAACTGAGGGGCAGGCACGGCCTTCATGGCCGCCTTCACCGCAGTGGAAGCACGTGGGAGCTCTGGTGCATTGGGCAGAGTTGTGGCCGAAGCCACAACAGCGGAAGCAGACTCGTGCGCGGATGGACTCCTCGAAGTTGAGGATCACACCATCCACCACGATCCTTCCACGATTTCCCAGAGCTCTGAAGGTCGTGAGGTCCACCTCGATGAAGGCGTTGCAGGTCCCGTTTCTGGGTGCAGAGCGATGCGCCACGCGCACCACCTTGTCCCCAGGGAGTTGGCTGACAGCAGGGGTTTCCAGCAGCGTCTCTTCAATGGTGGAGTTGGATGTTTCCTCATCCACTTTGAAGAGGCAGATGCGAGGCAGGATCACCTTCTGTTGGCGGACCTTCATTCCATCCAGCTTGTTGGCCAGGGAGGTGGTAACAGCTGGGATGGTATCGGGGTTGCTGGAGTGGAGGACAAGCTTCCCTTTGGTTCGCAAGGAGGCCCAAACGCCTTGGGGTAGAGTGTGGGCAGCGCGGACAGCTTTAAGCATTGCTCTTGGGTCAGCCTGTGGGTCATCAGAGATGACCACTGTGTGGGCCGCCGATTTTTCCCCATGGAGGACCACTTGGGAGCCGCAGGCTTGGGGACTCGGGAGGGCGCAGGTTTTGCGGGACCATTGAGGTTGGTCCTCTTTGCGGGCGAGTAGGGAGCCTCAGGCTGCTTCCTTTTGGTTGGAGCGGGAGTGGCGGGCTTGGTGGGGTCAGTCTGAGTGCTGGTTTCCTTGCAGGAGGGAGAAGGGCTGGTTTGAGTGCTGTGGCAGGCTGTCTGTGGCTTGATTTCGTCCAGTTACTTAAAGGACGCGAGGGTGCCAGAGAGGTTCTCTACCTCGGCAATGAGGGCCTTGATCTGCTCAGACCGTAAGTTGATGAATTCCATTAGGCTTTGGAGCAGGTAAAATCGGGAGGTAGGGTAAGGATTCTGTATTTTCTGCTCGAAGTTCTGCTTCACCTCTTCGTTCTCCATCTCCAGTTGGGCGAGGGTTACGAGGGGCTTCTCGGCATTCTTCTTCTTCTTCCTAGGAGCCATGGCAGGAGCAAATTGTTGTGACCAACGATCTAACGTATATTGGTATAATTAGATGATCTACAAGAGATATATATATTTATAATATTTATAATATATGATACAATCAATTAGTCGGTTATAAAAAATATATAACAAATAGAAATAAGTCCTTTTTCTTCTGAGAGCTCGATTTACACAGATTATTATTCACAGAATATATTTTTATTATTTATATAATATTTAATATTTTTAAATATATGTTTTGTATAAAAATAAGAATAATATAATAATCTGTGAAATTCCGTGAAAGCGCGCGCTCCTTGGCTGCTGGCTGGCAGGGGTCACCATGGCCCCTACATTTATCAGTCGAGAAAAACAGCAATACTGGCACAATAGAGTGGAAATTTTCCACTGATTGAGTACATGGAACGACCCCAAGGGGATATGGTTTCATAGAAAATGAGTCATCATAACAAACAAAGGATTAATGTTTACACAAAAGACAAAGAGAGCCAATACTTGATATCAACGGCGTTTTTGTTGTTTTAATAGTTTATTGTTTTACTTATAACTCGCCTTTAAAAACATTAGAATTCGTTTTAACCGATTGATTAGTTCTGCTGGGGGCTAAATTTAATTCGTATTTCGTCATAACCGAATATTTCGTCTTAACCAGCAAAATCTCTTTGGAAAGCATTGAAATTTAACGGGGGAAAAGAAACGGTTCGCGCAAACCGAGAGTTCGTATAATCCGAGTTCTTGATAACGAGGGATTACTGTATTCCCTATAGAACGCGTTTCAAATAAATTTGACTATTTTAGTAATTTCTTCAACTTGCACACGCGCGATGACAATTCATTTATTTAATTTTATAATTATGTGCTCCAGGAACCTGGGTTATAAATATCTCTCTATAATTATGTAATATTTTTTCGAATTAATAACCCTTTTTATTAAAATGGCTATCAATTTTTAATGTGATTTATAGATTATTTTAAAACAATAAAATTCAATTTTATAGATTTTAAAAGATAATATAAATATATGTTGAATGAGAGAGGGAGAAAGAGGATTGAAAAAGGTGAAAATATAGATATAATAGTTTTGACGAATATAATCATGATTAAAAAGCCTGGGAAAACGTTAACACTACTACTATTTATAACTTCTTTAAAAGTGCGGGTTTAAGCACATCGAAAGCGTAGAACAGTCACCAGAGCCGTCAAAAATTAAAATTTCTGACTCAGGGTGGGAACGTCTACCTAACTATGGAGAATTAACATTTGAGAATTATTCTCATGTCGACGAAGACATCAGTGTCCACGGTTCCCTAACCGATGCCAACATATTGAATTTGACCCATCTGAATCAGGACGAGAAGGAAGACCTACCGCCAATTCCATTGAGATTGAACGCGGCAAAGAGATCTCTTACTACCCTACGCTTCTTCTTTTATGCGAGCGCCTTAACGCGACACTCACCGGGAAGCTGAGGTTACTGAACTTAGAGAATCCAGGAACCTCCTGGATTAAGTTAATTAAGATAGTAACTAATAATATAACGATACCCCCATACGATAACTGGATTTCCCCCCGTATTTTTAATGTATAATATAATCCCCTCAGACTTAAAAACCACATAAACCCTTACCCCAATATAATAGAAAGTAGAAAACTAGCAATACAACGTACAAATGACAGGCACGTCAAAGAGAAAATTAAATATGATAACAAACATAAGAACCCACACTTTGATACAGGAGATTTAGTATTAGTAAAGGCGTATCATCATCCAAATAGCGGTAAGTTAGTACCCTACTTTACAGGTCCATATAAAATTACTGAAATAATTTCTGATAATGTTGTACATATAAATAGACCCAATAGGATTACAGGTAATGATAGCGATACTGTACATGTAAATAAATTACAATATTATAATGAAGAGGTCCTCTATATTTCACCACCCAAATTATATATATATATATATATATATAGAACCCCTAAAAATAAATAGAATAATAGATCCTTTCCGACATTTAGGTCCCAACTTGTTTAGTCCAATAGAAAAGAGTATAGCTCATCGATTTTCCGAACCATTTAATCACTTGTCCCCCCATCTATTCTAATAAAATTAGCGAAATTTAGGTCCTGAAAGTCTGGCAAACAATCCATGTTACATAAATAGCTATTATATTACCGTCCTTCCAAAAACAAAACACAACGCCGAGCTCGACTTTCTCGCGCCACATTGGCGCCTGCCCGTTAGATTGTCGCTTGTTCAAACATACATTTTCATTTCGCACTTTCTACATTGTTCACATCAATTTTAATTCCTCTCGCATATCCCATATCCCATTAACATATTTCGCATGATCATAACACATTTATTTATACACTAGTTAATTAATTAATTATTTTATAGCCTACCTTTTCCCAATTATTCACACCCACGATTTCAATATTACAGATTAAATTTAATATCCTTCTAGCAGAGGAACCTGCCAGATTAAAACGGATAGGAAAATTATATAAAATCCCTTTTATAGCAAATCTTATTTTTATAATGTTATAGGATAGTTTATCGTTTTGTCAACCCCGTTTAAAATTTTGATCCCCACCATCTCCCAAATCGATCCTGTACATGAGACCAAAGGAGACGCCAACTTGGCTTCCTAAAAGGACAATTAAATCCCCAAAATGGCGTCCATCGCCACGACAATATTCCAATCTCATCGACAACCAACTCAAGGACGCACTGAACTCCCCCCTAGTTTTTTTTTCTACTTCGTCTCTCCTTCCCTATTTCTAAAGGGGTGGAATGACCTTTGTATCCACCATTAGCAGAGATATTCCTTCCTACTTCAACACTCTTGCCTTTCAATCATTCAATTATAGGGCTTTTGGGTACAATTTAATACGAACATACACTACATTACCGGCTCCCTTGTTAGGAACCAAAAAGGTTTTAACTTTTCTTTTCCTTTTTTGTCAAATTTGTCGCCTCTCATTTCCCCATATGTAACGCAATGTTACATGGAGAAAAGATCTGTTAAGTTAATATTTTAAATGATGTTCCCCAAACGTAACAAGCCGGCGTTTGGGTAGGCTCACCTAGAAATTTTGCAGACCAACTGCATAAAACGCTCTGCAATCTTTTTAGCGCCTAAGACATGCACTACATACTACACGTACCTAAAGTCCTATCTTCCACTACAATGACATCATTTTAGGGATCAAGATCGCTCCCCGTCTGTTCTCACATAATACACTGCGTGACATTGAAAATAGAACACCAAGAAATAGTGGCCAGAAAGTGATGAAACTCGGCAGACAGAGAGAGACAGGGACGAACAATAAGTGATCTTTATTTCAAAATGATAGTCATAATACAGAACGAGAACAGCGTCGGCTTAGTAGCAAGTAGGACCACCGCGGACGGCGATGCACGCAGCAACACGTCTAGGTAGAGAGTCAATCAGAGTACGGATGGCGTCCTGAGGGATGGCTCTCCATTCCCTCTCAACCATTTGCCACAGTTCGTCTTCTGAACGCGGTTGTGGCAAGGCATGCAAACGGCGTCCAATGATGTCCCAGACGTGCTCGATTGGTGAGAGATCAGGAGAGTACGGTGGCCAGGGAAGCATCCGTACATCTTGCAGAGCTTGTTGGCTAATGCGAGCAGTGTGCGGTCGGGCGTTATCCTGCTGATAAAGGGCATTGGGTACCCCCTGAAGGTAGGGGAGTGTCACAGGTCGCAGCACATCATCAACGTATCGTTGAGTCGTCATAGTGCCCTGAATACGAAGTAAAGGTGACCTGGAATCATACGCGATTGCGCCCCTAACCATGATTCCACGTTGTCGCACGGTGGGGCGTTCCACAATTGCTGCCGGATTGGACCTTTCTCCACGTCGACGCCACACGCGTACACGGCGACTATCACTGGACAAGCAGAAACGCGACTCATCTGAGAACATGACCCAGTGCCATTCCGTCATCCACGTCGATCTAGCCCGGCACCATTCCAAACCTTGGCGCCTATTCGGTGGGGTCAGTGGCAGTCTTCTTAGCGGACGGCATGAGTGCAAGCCATTAGCAACCAATCGACGGGAAATGGTTCTGGTCGAGATGGAATGATCTAGGGTGTCTTGCACATGTTGCAGGATGGCGGTACAAGTGGCTTGTGGGGCCGCCACTGCTTGTCGAAGGATACGCCGATCCACACGTGCTGACGTCACTCTGGTTGCACCGGCATTCCTATAAATTGCCACATTTCCTTGTTCCAACCATCTTCTCCACAGTCGGTGCACCGTGGACGCACCAAGGTGTGTATCAGCTGCGATTTGACGTATGGACCAACCTGCACTTTTCAGTCCGATCACCATGCCCCTCGTAAAAGCGTCTGTCTGCTTGAACTGCCTCCGTTTACGATGACCTGGCATTCTCTGTTATTACACGTGTCTTTTGACACAAGAACAAAATTTCTACAATGATTTTCCTTGAAGAAATAACGACACAAATACTGTCCTTTCTGCAAGTTCCTTCCCTTATATCTTACTCCATGTGCGCACGAGAGCTGCGCATTTTACATCATTTGTATAACTCGGTTAAGCGCGTCCACCCTGAAATTTGCATAATTTACTGGCCACTATTTCTTGGTGTTCCATTTTCAATGTCACGCAGTGTATAATCGGGGAGATCTGGCAAAGACCAACTTATCAGACCGGACCAAAGCGACATAGGGCCACATTGCCTTCCCATAGGCCAAACTAGAAAGACATCAGTAATCTTGCACCTACACCTAGACATTGTGTGTAAATATGTTCCCTTTTTTTTAGGAACGAATATTTTTGTTTTCTTTTAACTTTTCTCTCATTTATTTGTAAATAGACTTACAGTTTTACTAGTTTTGTGGTGTTGGACTTTGTTTTTTAACTTACAGATGTAGATAAAAGATTTCAATATTAGTCGATAATATCATTTTGTTTATAAACCATCAACATTAATGCCATCAACTACCAATCAACCCTTTATATATTATTACCTTTAATATTTTTATTTTATTTTTTATCATGTTTAGACTTAGAATTTTACAACTTCAGCTATTTTAGGCACCATTAAAAAAAAACCTACACCTAACAATATTTATAATATTTCTTAAACAGATAAAACATTTGTCATTTTATTTTTTTCTAATAGATTTTCAAAATGTTATTTTTGACGCTTCCCTTACAACCTCTTACTCTATCCCATGAACCATTCCTCCCAACTTTTTACACCCATCAAGAGATTATTGTTCATCAGCCATTTTTTTTTCATTGTTTAATCCGACTGGAACAAACCTTCCTCGCTATACCATTCCCAATGGTGAGTTTAGGATATCCAGCGTGATCTTTTTATTTTCTTTTTCTCATCGCCCGACTCATCATTTCAATTCACCATTTTTCAAATTTTCACTTTTTTTCATAATTCAACCGGCACAATCATTATGGACAACAGGGATCCCTCTTACCTCTACCTCTCCCTTTTACATCCATCAATCTTCCCACCTCTTTTCACTGTCTGAGCTAATGATGCAGACGGAATGTCTTGAGCCTTCTGTTAATGAAAACAATGCCTCACTTAAACAAGTTCGCATTGCATTGCAGAATGCTTGGGATACTACTTTACAGAAACATGCTCAGATACCCCCTTTCCCTTTTACAACCTTAGCGTCACATTATACGTTCAGTCAATAAACTAACTTCACTTTTTTCCCTCTCATCTTTTATGCAATAAGATATTATTTTCCTTGAACGATTCATTTCACCATATTTACCATTTTATATTAGTAAATTAAATTTTATTGCCCTCTATCGTTAAAATTTTACACAAATAAATTTACTGGCAATGCGTTTCTTTTAAATCTCTACAGACCTTACTGCAATGATATTCTTTACTCTCATTCATTAAATCATATCATTGCAGTAAGGTCTGTAGAGATTTAAAAGAAACGCATTGCCAGTAAATTTATTTGTGTAAAATTTACCATTTTGTATTATATACTTTCTCTTAATCTTTTATCATTCATTTTGTGCATTTTCATTTTTACAACCTTGATTTTTATTTTATTGATACACCACCATTACAAAATCTTTCTCTTTTTAACTTGTAGCTTAATAATAATTTTAACTAATTTGTATACAAATTATTTCTTTTATTTTTTTATAATAGGTTTGTTAGGTCATCATTCATTACATGTCATTCCCCCAACCAAACCTTCATCACAGGGGGCACATTCTGTAGTATATTTTGAGTTAGATAGTTCACAACCTTCTTCTAATATTTATTATAACCCCATATCTATATAAAAATATGTATCGACCTTGTAAAAATGGATGTAACAAATAAACAAAGAGGCAGACGTAGACCAAACGACGACATTGAGTTCAATCACCCCGTCAAAACGGCGCCAGGAAGTGACGTGATTGCAAGAGCCAATCAGGACTCACCGCCAAATGCGGGGATCCAATATAAAAGGGCCCAGAAATGAGGCAAAGTGATCGTTTTCAGAGTGACGGCGTTATACGGTCGTTCGGGTCTCTCAGCCCCCCTTCTATCCGTGAGTAGGCTTAGGGCATCTGTGGCGCCCGTGGTTCGACTGCCTTCGTCCGTGGTCTACCTCTACTTCTTGGAGCTACCATCTAGACCTGTCTCTGTTCCTTGCTGTCACCGTGCGGGAATCCCATCACGCACCCACGACCACGACTGCCCAGTATATTCCACATCGGCTAGGTCAGGATTACTACATATATATATTTGAATTAAACCTAACGATTTGTTTGATATATTTGCATCAGAAGTTACAGGTAAATTTGAAGTGATCATTTTATTCTTCTCTATCGATTTGCTTTTTTAAAAATCGTGTGCACCAGACTGTGTCAATATGCCGAGGCGTTGCATTAATATTCCTGTTATTTTTGAAAACTTCTAAATAAGAATATGTATAATCATAATAATGTATGAAAAAGGCTTTGTAATTGAATGAATATATAAACGTTATTTTTTTTCATTTTTTGGCTTTTATACCCAATACACTCGTTTCTAAACCAACTGGAACTATTAAGGAAGAACTGCATTCTACATTGAATTCCTGCCAATGTTTGGATCGTGGGTATTGAGGTAGCGGGTAACTAGCAAAGGACGCCAGGAAGAGTGATAAGACAAAGAAAAGAGCTATATTCAGTGTATGATGATGATTCTTAGTCAAAATCCAAAATAATCCAACAAAATCAAGGAATGGAAAAATATGCAACTGAAAGACTTTTAAATAATTATAACAAAATCAATAACGAGACACGGAATAAAACCATATAAATAAATGACAATACATACAGATATACAAGAACCTACAAGACAATTGTCATGGTATGGAACTAACATCTATCAACATTTTCTCATGACTAGCAAACGCCGCAGCCTTGCACAAAATTGACGTGAACCCATAAAACAGCTTTATGCACCCAAGATAGAGGACATTGCGACTGCAGGAATAGAGGCACATGAATATATCAAAGCCTTTAATTGTTTACGACAACAACAACATATTCCAATCAGACTTATCATGATTTAGCACTGACCTGAATCAAAATTATTGTCTTATATTACCACTATTAACAATCGTTCTGTTTGATTATAAAAAGGTTGTGAATGTATCCTTTTAAGTGGATGTTGCTATTGTGTTTATTAGTAGTAAATCGTGATTGAAGATCTCAAGTATGTAGAAATACATAGAACATTACTAATCCTCGTTCAATTTATAGCTGTTCGCTGACCTTCCCTCTTTTTTTAAATTCTCCTTTAATGATTAATTTTTACTCCTTAAAAGTGACTATTTTTATCCCTATTAAATCTTTAAGCATTTGGTAATTATTTGCAAAAGTAAACTGTTTATTTATATAGTCAAAACAAATAAGAAAATGTTATGATTTTTTGTTATCACTAAAAATTTTGAATATTAATATTAAAAATTGAAATATAAAAAAATTCAATTGGAATCTTTATTATATAAACTCACAGAATATATATTAATTTATTTGTTTTACAGAGTTGATTTATGTTTTTGCTTAGATGCGTTTTCAATATTCAGAAACTCATTGTTGTGTGGTGTATCAATTAATAATTAAAATTCAAAATTAAAACTTAAACATAAAAAAATAATTCTCACCTATAATAATTAAAATATTTATAATGGATTCAAAAATGAAATTTTTGCATAATATTCTTCTGGAAAACCTCAATAAGGTAGATATGATAATAGAAAATGGAATTGATGTAAATTTTAAATTTGATAGCAATTTAATAAGTAAATACTTTGGATATGTAGAAAGTCAACCTAATAGATTTGAAAGAAAACTTGAAAGGCTTAGGTATTTAATCGATGATTTGGATTCCCCACTGCATCTAGCTGCCGCTCTAGATAACAAATACCTTTGTAGAATATTATTAGACAAGGGTGCAGACATAAATGCCAGGAATAGGGAAGAAATAACTCCAATTCAGAAAGCTATCAATACTCACAATTTTCAAATATTCCAATATCTGATTATTGCAGGAGCAGATTGTAATATAACTGATATTTGGGGAAGAACCCCATTAATGAATGCCTCTAAGGAATGTGATGCAAACTTCTTAAAATATCTTTTAAAAGTCAACCTTGATTTAGAAGCGAGTTGCCTGCCAGATGGTAATCTTACAGCAATCTTTTATTCAATACAATCGAGAAATTTTCTAAATTTAAAGCTATTGTTAGAAGCTGGTGCTGATATAGGCAAAAAGGATTTATCTAATAGCACACTCTTACATCAAGCATGCTTATATGAGTCTCGAGAAGTGGCAAGTTTCCTGATCAAATCAGGAGCTGATGTGAATGAAAAAGATGTATGGGGTGATGCACCTTTATCTATGACGATAGAAAATAAAAGCAATGAAATAGCAAAAATGTTAATACAAGCTGGCGCTTCAATAAATGCAAAGAATAAAATTCGTGAAACCGCGTTGTATAAAGCTTCTGATACTTATAAACCAGTTATCATTCACACACTTTTAGATGCTGGAGCTAACGCTCATATTGGAAAAATAAATGATTTTTTACCTTTTGATTCAGCTGCATTCGGAATTACGATATCAAGAGAAGCCCATGATATCAGTGTATATATAGTTATAAAACGATTATTAAGATATTCTACTCATTTTAATTTAATCAAATATTTTAGATTCTTTCAAATCTCTAATACAAGTTTCGAAAATATACCATTTGTAAAATTGATGATATCTTATTTTGTCTTAGGGCGCCCAACATATAGTTTTCCTGGAGATATTCAGTTACCAAATAATCTGATTGAATGGATTAATAGCTGCAAGAGTCAAGTTGCTATGATGGAGAATCATCTTCTTGGTAAATCCAATATTACATTGCTTAGTTTATTGTTAGAAAATGACCAAAACAGGTTAGCGGGATATCTATCCAATAAATCAACAGGTCTACGTGAAAATATGGAATTGAACATGCCTTTTTATAAGAAACATTTTTCAAATTATTTTGAAATAATTCAAGAACGCTTTTCTGAAGGCATTGAGAAAGAAAAATTGCGTACAAAATTATTTTCGGTTGCCAAAGAACTGGATTTGAAAAGATCAAACAAATTCAATATATTGAGATTTGTCAATCAAATTCATTTTTGGAATTCAGAGTATTATATATCAGAACAAAAATAAATTCACAATAATAAAACTTAGTTATTTGTTTTGAATATATTTGTGTCTTAGTACAACTACTGTATTGTAAAATATATGAACTTGTACTTGACGGCGCTAATTTGTGTGTAAATACATATTCAATCCCAATAATACCTTAAAATATATATCATTAATTAATGTAATAAATTTCAAATAATTAATTTCTCTTTTGAAAATTATTTTTGTTTACTTTTGCCACGTTTGTTTTGTAATCACTCTTTTATATTCAACTCTAATATTGCACATATTTTAAGATTTTGTTTAATAATATATTAATCATTAGATGGCCTTCTTGGCTTTTATATTTTTAAATTATATTGCTGAGTCAAATGGTTTATTAATATATCTAGGGTAGAATAAAATTTTCATCATTTATAAATTTGGTAATGAAAACCTGTTTTAAAAATTAAGAACTTGCTCATTTTTGAAATGATCTTTCGTATTTTTAAATATTATGTGTAAATAATAAATAACTGTTGTGTAATACATTGAGGTTTCCATTTCTGTAAAATATAGACACTTCGACCAGTTAGAGTTTTTTTCAGCGTTTCAATGAAAATATTTTTTCTTTGTCAGAAAAAAATAAATAAAAAAGCAATTGGCAAAGCGTTAAAAATTGTTCTGTGGAATATAGAACAATTTTCAACGCCTTGCCAATTGCTTTTATTTCTATTTATTTCTCCTGTCGAAAAAAAAACTCTAATTGGCCGAAGTGTCTATATTTTACAGATCTATGAATGCCAGCCAGCCAATTCCTATCCGCAAGAATGATTTTTAAGTCGTTTGCATCTCATTGGTAAAAAATCGTCTCTTGATAACACTAATATACAAACTTTTTCCTTCTCAATATTGAAAGTTGTTTCTGATAAATTCCAATTGTTAGAATATTAATATACCTTAATTTTTCGAAATTAGCCCAATTTTTTTGAAATGTATTTGAAAATATTAAATTTTATAAAGAAGCTGATGTCATCACTGTCATCAAAATATTTTGAAGTTATTGACTTTGTAAGCATAAAATTTAATAATCATTTAGATGAAATGCATACCATTGCAATTTTATATCAAGAAGGGGTTTAAAATGCATTTATTTTCATAAATATTTCAAATATATAAATAATGCCGCGTAAATTCAAAGCTAATCCAGAAATGTTCTGCTACATTTTTGGAAAATTTACAATTCCCAAACAGAGGAGACGTATCACCCTAAAGATAAAAGAATGCTATAAAGTATATTTTGGTGTGACCTTAGGTGTTCAAGACAAGTGGTGGTGACCCCATAGTGAGTGCAGAACGTACTATCAACGGCTTTGGCAATGAAATTGGGGAAATCAGAAGGTAATACCTTTGGTGTACCAATGGTTCAGCAATAACCAAAAAATCATTATGACGATTGTTATTTTTGTGTTTGCAAAATCACAGGCCTTAATAGCAAAAAAGTAGCAAACTAACTTTAATCCTAATATATCATCAGCTAGGCAACCTATTCCTCATGACCTATAGAATCCCATACCGATTCTCAAAACGGTTCACGAATCATTTATCAAAAAGGATGATCAGCACACAGCATTTGCAGATGATCATCAATTAGAATACCTTTAAACCATTTCAAATTGTTTGATATATTTGCATCAGAAGTTACAGGTAAATTTGAAGTGATCATTTTATTCTTCTCTATCGATTTGCTTTTTTAAAAATCGTGTGCACCAGACTGTGTCAATATGCCGAGGCGTTGCATTAATATTCCTGTTATTTTTGAAAACCTCTAAATAAGAATATGTATAATCATAATAATGTATGAAAAAGGCTTTGTAATTGAATGAATATATAAACGTTATTTTTTTTTTCATTTTTTGGCTTTTATACCCAATACACTCGTTTCTAAACCAACTGGAACTATTAAGGAAGAACTGCATTCTACATTGAATTCCTGCCAATGTTTGGATCGTGGGTAATGAGGTAGCGGGTAACTAGCAAAGGACGCCAGGAAGAGTGATAAGACAAAGAAAATAGCTATATTCAGTGTATGATGATGATTCTTAGTCAAAATCCAAAATAATCCAACAAAATCAAGGAATGGAAAAATATGCAACTGAAAGACCTTTAAATAGTTATAACAAAATCAATAACGAGACACGGAATAAAACCATATAAATAAATGACAATACATACAGATATACAAGAACCTACAAGACAATTGTCATGGTATGGAACTAACATCTACCAACATTTTCTCATGACTAGCAAACGCCGCAGCCTTGTACAAAATTGACGTGAACCCATAAAACAGCTTTATGCACCCAAGATAGAGGACATTGCGACTGCAGGAATAGAGGCACATGAATATATCAAAGCCTTTAATTGTTTACGACAACAACAACATATTCCAATCAGACTTATCATGATTTAGCACTGACCTGAATCAAAATTATTGTCTTATATTACCACTATTAACAATCGTTCTGTTTGATTATAAAAAGGTTGTGAATGTATCCTTTTAAGTGGATGTTGCTATTGTGTTTATTAGTAGTAAATCGTGATTGAAGATCTCAAGTATGTAGAAATACATAGAACATTACTAATCCTCGTTCAATTTATAGCTGTTCGCTGACCTTCCCTCTTTTTTTAAATTCTCCTTTAATGATTAATTTTTACTCCTTAAAAGTGACTATTTTTATCCCTATTAAATCTTTAAGCATTTGGTAATTATTTGCAAAATAAACTGTTTATTTATATAGTCAAAACAAATAAGAAAATGTTATGATTTTTTGTTATCACTAAAAATTTTGAATATTAATATTAAAAATTGAAATATAAAAAAATTCAATTGGAATCTTTATTATATAAACTCACAGAATATATATTAATTTATTTGTTTTACAGAGTTGATTTATGTTTTTGCTTAGATGCGTTTTCAATATTCAGAAAATCATTGTTGTGTGGTGTATCAATTAATAATTAAAATTCAAAATTAAAACTTAAACATCAAAAAATAATTCTCACCTATAATAATTAAAATATTTATAATGGATTCAAAAATGAAATTTTTGCATAATATTCTTCTGGAAAACCTCAATAAGGTAGATATGATAATAGAAAATGGAATTGATGTAAATTTTAAATTTGACAGCAATTTAATAAGTAAATACTTTGGATATGTAGAAAGTCAACCTAATAGATTTGAAAGAAAACTTGAAAGGCTTAGGTATTTAATCGATGATTTGGATTCCCCACTGCATCTAGCTGCCGCTCTAGATAACAAATACCTTTGTAGAATATTATTAGACAAGGGTGCAGACATAAATGCCAGGAATAGGGAAGAAATAACTCCAATTCAGAAAGCTATCAATACTCACAATTTTCAAATATTCCAATATCTGATTATTGCAGGAGCAGATTGTAATATAACTGATATTGGGGGAAGAACCCCATTAATGAATGCCTCTAAGGAATGTGATGCAAACTTCTTAAAATATCTTTTAAAAGTCAACCTTGATTTAGAAGCGAGTTGCCTGCCAGATGGTAATCTTACAGCAATCTTTTATTCAATTCAATCGAGAAATTTTCTAAATTTCAAGCTATTGTTAGAAGCTGGTGCTGATATAGGCAAAAAGGATTTATCTAATAGCACACTCTTACATCAAGCATGCTTATATGAGTCTCGAGAAGTGGCAAGTTTCCTGATCAAATCAGGAGCTGATGTGAATGAAAAAGATGTATGGGGTGATGCACCTTTATCTATGACGATAGAAAATAAAAGCAATGAAATAGCAAAAATGTTAATACAAGCTGGCGCTTCAATAAATGCAAAGAATAAAAATCGTGAAACCGCGTTGTATAAAGCTTCTGATACTTATAAACCAGTTATCATTCACACACTTTTAGATGCTGGAGCTAACGCTAATATTGGAAAAATAAATGCTTTTTTACCTTTTGATTCAGCTGCATTCGGAATTACGATATCAAGAGAAGCCCATGATATCAGTGTATATATAGTTATAAAACGATTATTAAGATATTCTACTCATTTTAATTTAACCAAATATTTTAGATTCTTTCAAATCTATAATACAAGTTTCGAAGATATACCATTTGTAAAATTGATGATATCTTATTTTGTCTTAGGGCGCCCAACATATAGTTTTCCTGGAGATATTCAGTTACCAAATAATCTGATTGAATGGATGAATAGCTGCAAGAGTCAAGTTGCTATGATGGAGAATCATCTTCTTGGTAAATCCAATATTACATTGCTTAGTTTTTTGTTAGAAAATGACCAAAACAGGTTAGCGGGATATCTATCCAATAAATCAACAGGTCTACGTGAAAATATGGAATTGAACATGCCTTTTTATAAGAAACATTTTTCAAATTATTTTGAAATAATTCAAGAACGCTTTTCTGAAGGCATTGAGAAAGAAAAATTGTGTACAAAATTATTTTCGGTTGCCAAAGAACTGGATTTGAAAAGATCAAACAAATTCAATATATTGAGATTTGTCAATCAAATTCATTTTTGGAATTCAGAGTATTATATATCAGAACAAAAATAAATTCACAATAATAAAACTTAGTTATTTGTTTTGAATATATTTGTGTCTTAGTACAACTACTGTATTGTAAAATATATGAACTTGTACTTGACGGCGCTAATTTGTGTGTAAATACATATTCAATCCCAATAATACCTTAAAATATATATCATTAATTAATGTAATAAATTTCAAATAATTAATTTCTCTTTTGAAAATTATTTTTGTTTACTTTTGCCACGTTTGTTTTGTAATCACTCTTTTATATTCAACTCTAATATTGCACATATTTTAAGATTTTGTTTAATAATATATTAATCATTAGCTGGCCTTCTTGGCTTTTATATTTTAAAATTATATTGCAGAGTCAAATGGTTTATTGATATATCTAGGGTAGAAACAATTTTTCATCATTCATAAATTTGGTAATGAAAACCTGTTTTAAAAATTAAGAACTTGCTCATTTTTGAAATTATCTTTCGTATTTTTAAATATTATGTGTAAATAATAAATAACTGTTGTGTAATACATTGAGGTTTTCATTTCTGTAAAATATAGACATTTCGATAAGATAGTGTTTTTTTTTTCAACGTTTCAATAAAAATATTTTTTCTTTGTCAGAAAAAATGAATAAATAAAAGCTATTGACAAGGCGTTAAAAATTGTTCTGTGGAATATAGAACAATTTTCAATGCCTTGCCAATTGCTTTTATTTCTATTTATTTCTTCCTGTAGAAGACAAAATACTTTTGTTGTAACGTTGAGAAAATAAAACTCTAACTGGCCGAAGTGTCTAAATTTTACAGATCTTTGATTGCCAGCCAACCAATTCCTATCCTCAAGAATGATTTTTAAGTCGTTTGTATCTCATTGGTAAAAAATATTCTCTTGATAACACTAATACACGAAATTTTTCCTTCTCAATATTGAAAGTTGTTTCTAATAAATTCCAATTGTTAGAATATTAATATACAATATAACGCGGCTGATGATTGTAAAACGAAAATTAAAATTATACCGCGAATGTTTCTTTTAAAAATCGAAGTTTATTGTCAAAGAGAAATAGCGACATTTCTAACTTTGAGGATGAGGTATGGAAAGGTGAAACATGAAGAGTAATGGAGAACGGAAAAATAAAAAGTGTCCAGGGGCGGGAATCGAACCCACACCCTTCTGCTTACCGGGTAAGCAGAAGGGTGTGGGTTCAATTCCCGCCCCTGGACACTTTTTATTTTTCCGTTCTCCATTACTCTTCATGTTTCACCTTTCCATACCTCATCCTCAAAGTTAGAAATGTCGCTATTTCTCTTTGAAAATAAACTTCGATTTTTAAAAGAAACATTCGCGGTATAATTTTAATTTTCGTTTTAGAATATTAATATACCTTAATTTTTCGAAATTAGCCCAATTTTTTTGAAATGTATTTGAAAATATTAAATTTTATAAAGAAGCTGATGTCATCACTGTCATCAAAATATTTTGAAGTTATTGACTTTGTAAGCATAAAATTTAATAATCATTTAGATGAAATGCATACCATTGCAATTTTATATCAAGAAGGGGTTTAAAATGCATTTATTTTCATAAATATTTCAAATATATAAATAATGCCGCGTAAATTCAAAGCTAATCCAGAAATGTTCTGCTACATTTTTGGAAAATTTACAATTCCCAAACAGAGGAGACGTATCACCCTAAAGATAAAAGAATGCTATAAAGTATATTTTGGTGTGACCTTAGGTGTTCAAGACAAGTGGTGGTGACCCCATAGTGAGTGCAGAACGTACTATCAACGGCTTTGGCAATGAAATTGGGGAAATCAGAAGGTATTACCTTTGGTGTACCAATGGTTCAGCAATAACCAAAAAATCATTATGACGATTGTTATTTTTGTGTTTGCAAAATCACAGGCCTTAATAGCAAAAAGTAGCAAACTAACTTTAATCCTAATATATCATCAGCTAGGCAACCTATTCCTCATGACCTATAGAATCCCATACCGATTCTCAAAACGGTTCACGAATCATTTATCAAAAAGGATGATCAGCACACAGCATTTGCAGATGATCATCAATTAGAATACCCTTAAACCATTTCAAATGAAATTGGCATTCCACATTTATTTGATCAGGCATCATTAAATGATCTAGTTAGGGATCTTGCGCAATCAAAAGAAGCAGCAGAATTCCTTGTATCAAGATTAAAGCAAAGAAACTTCTTGTTACCACAAACCAAAATCTCTGTCTATCGTAATAAGAAACAATGATTTTTGCCATTTTTAGGAACAAGGATCAGTGTACTGCAATGATATTGGAGGCGTTTTTAAAACTGCAAATCAATTACAATGCTACCTAGCGTAGACTCTTTATTATTCCTCTAAAGAAAGTTGAAGGCTTGTCTCCTCACTATGATAGAGTATTATCTTCCATAGCAGTTTACCAGTTGCCTATTCAAACCAAATGAAAGAAACCTTATTGACTCTTAAGAAAATCTTAGAATTGTTGAATTATGCTAAATATTGTTGGAAAGTTTGCGGTGATCTTAAAATTATAGGAATTTTACAGGGCTTGCAGAAAGGAAACATAAAGTATACTTTCTTTTTGTGTAAGTGAGACAGTAGAGACAGAAGTATCATTATATACAAAAATGTGGCGAAAAAAAGTATGTTTCTTTTCGGTGAACAAAACGTTTAAAATGAACCGCCTGTCTATAAACTAAAAATGCTTCTTCCCTCTTTACATATCAAATTAGGGTTAATAAAAAATAGTTGTTCTAAGATGAAGTAAGGTATTTTCATTGGACCTCAAATTCGTAAAATAATAAATAACTAAGGGTTTATTGTAACATTGAAAGAAGTTGAGAAAAATTCTTGGGTTGTATTCACTGACGTTGTCAAACACCTTTTAGGCAATAATAAGTCACCGAATTATTCGGGAATCGGAGAAAAAATGATTTCAAAATTCCTTATCTTGGGTGCTTAATGAATCTAAAATTGCATTTTATAGATTAACATTTAAACTTTTTCCCTGATAATCTCATTGCAGAGAGCGAAGAATAAGGTGAAAGTTTCCATCTAGATATTAAAATCATTGAGCAACGATAAAATGGTCTTTGGAATCAACTTATGGTGGCGGATTATTGTTAAAATCTGATGCGCGATGACAAACAAGCAAAATATAATAAACTTCACAGAAAAAATCTTTAAATTAACGCATACATTTTTTTATTCCTTTTAAAAATTACTGCATCTTTATAAATAACTAGCCTAATGACCTGGACAAAGCCTGGGTTTTACCTGATTAAAGGTTATTGTTCAAATACTATTTGTTACGAATATAAATTGGCGCTGTGGATATCACTCTTAGGAACATCCTGCTCCAAACTTTGTGAGTTTTTAAAATATGAAGATAAAAATGTAAATTTTCACAATGACATTTGAAAATTCTATTATATCGATTTTTTAATACTATTCGATGCAATTATAAATTGGCGCCTTGGATGACACTCTTATGAAACGTCCCGCTCCAAACTTTGTGTCTGAGAAGCCATATTTTTATAGAGAGATGATTTGACTTCGTGTCTTCTGCTCAAATGAATGTTTTTCTGTTAGAATTATGTTCCTGCATACTAAAAATGAACTGGCTTCGCCCGTGGTCTCTGCTATTTGGAATTTTTCCTGATATAATTTTGTATCTAATATTCAAACATGATACAGCAATATTGTCATAATTTTCTGAATAAAAAAAAATATATTTTTTTGCCTAAAACCTCTTAATTTCAATTTTATTGGCTAATAATCCGATTAATATATCTTCCATATTTTTCTCTATGTCCTGTTAAAACGTTTTACATGTACATTAGGTCAGATGATATCACCTCTCATCTTCATCGCTTGATGCGCTGCTAGCGAGCGAAAGGGCAAATTTGCAAGGCAATTTTCAAATAGCTCGAAGAATATTCGAGATAGAGACCTGTAATTATCAATATGTTTTTCCAGATTCTACTATATATACTGTTGAAATATTAGTCAGATTAGTCACGTATTTTGTGGAGGTGTATATCCGACAAACATAAAAACATACCTACATATATGCATACACTGACTTTTATATATAAGGATATTTATTAAGCCAAATTAAATGGTTTTTCGCATAAACAGCTCTTTGTTAAGACCTTCCATCTTATATATGAGAACAATTATCTTGATAATTTTGAAAAAGAAAGGGAAAGAAATTCGATTTTCAAATGATAGTTTATATGGATAGAGTAAGTAGTTTGATATATGTATACCTAAGGGCAGTTATTGGAGTGAAATATATACACATGCATATATGTATAATATTGTTTCTTCATTTGCACTATCTTTAACGCATTTATTTATATAGTAATATGTTTAATATCATAACCTTTCCTCAAATAAATTAATATCATGGGTAAAAAGCATTATATCTATAAATTTTGAAATCTAGCTAAACGAATGAAATATTGATATCACGTTAATCAGCACAGAATTTTACCCCGAAAATGTTTTGTTTATTTAAGGAGGTGAATTTTTTTTCATTTTGTATACTAGTTTTATTAATTACTAGCGGACGTACCCGGCTTCGCCCGGGGAACGCGTAAATTTGAATCTCTCGATAAAGTGATCATTTTATCCCGGTCCCTGTGTGCCGTGTCATCCTGAATTTTGTATTTCCTAATTTTCTACATTACAAAATAATCGTTTTATCTAGTGAACATTTTTTCCCGGGCCCTTAAAAAAAACTCGATAAGTAGATTTCGATAATTGAAACTCGTAAATTTGAATCTCTCGATAAAGTGATCATTTTTTCCCGGTCCCTGTGTGCCGTGTCATCCTGAATAAAATCATGGTGTCGTTTATGGAAGATGTACGTAGTTCCCGGAGGTCACCCGCGAGGCTTCTTTCTTGTCTACTTGGCATAATATTACATGTTGGAGTTTCAATTACCTGCATATTTAATGGCAATTTCAACGCTGAATGTGCTGTTCGACCACCGTTCAAAAGAGTTGCTGCAATACCAGATGATGCAATAGCCACCGTGACGTCACGACCAATGAGAAGGCAAGTTCCACATTCGGCCAAATATCTCCCCATCTCCTGTGTTTCCTTTTAGATTTCAACAAATTAAATTATGTGAATAAATAAAAATATTATTGATTTCTAGCTGAAGAAAATAATTGGAATAACGTTTTATTTAACCCCACAATTATTTAATCTTTTTAAGTGGATTCGTCAGTGTAGAGGACAAAACGTTCCGTCGGCGGTTTCATGTTCAAGTCTTTCGCGCAGTCTCTTGGGATTAAAGGATTTGCTTCAAGCGAGGAGTGGCTCTCAAATCATAAAAAAAAACGACACGGGATATCATTTAATGTTGTCCAAAGGGGGTTAAGAGAGCAGTCTCTTTCAAATGAAAAATG
Source organism: Cordylochernes scorpioides (assembly GCA_030710605.1). Lineage (NCBI taxonomy): Eukaryota > Metazoa > Arthropoda > Arachnida > Pseudoscorpiones > Chernetidae > Cordylochernes > Cordylochernes scorpioides. Next base: position 98,111,484 of record CP092871.1, read on the forward strand.
CTTTAATTAAGCAGATGTTTAAAGTATAATATATGAGAGAGGCAATCTTGCAGGTTGTCGACGCTGTAAAATCCCCAGAGAGAGTGTTTTTGTAGCATCATGCTGTGACTCACACGATGACCCAAGGTCATCAGGAGCAGCAAACCTAAGCCTATCTCCGTCTCAATGGTGGCGCTGCTTGCGAGTTAAAGCTACAAATCTGCAAATAACTCTAAGGATATTAAAGATATTCAAGATATTATTTTTCGTAAACCTTTCCGGGGATGTACGGTTTTTGAATCTATAGAGTACACACAGACAAACAGACAGACAGAGAGACATTCATTTTTATATATATATAGATTAGTTCATTATCCCGTTAATGAATGGATATAGAAAGATAGCCAGTTATATATCTCTCTCTCTCTCTAAGACTTGGTGAGTCTTTGCTTTATCTCTCTATATATGAAATCCTATGAATACATGTTGTTCAGCTATGCATATTCTCAGAACGTAACTATTCTCGCTTAAATATCAACAGTAAATATATATGTGTGAACAAAATTAAAGTTCAGGCGTTGGTATTAAAATCGAAAAGGCATATCCAGACCACGTTCACATCAACCTTTTAGGTGGCAGAGAGCCATTTAATGGAACAGAAATCAACTAATTCTTGATTTAGCCTGTTCTCTAATATTTGGCCAACCCATTTTCTCGAAAAATAAAAAGGCAATCCATGAACGCCTTTTGGGCTATAAATAATAATATATATGAAAAAATAGTACAAATGTAACATTGTACTGGGATAAGGTGCATAAATTAAGAAAAAGGCATCTCCTTATCGTGCAACTAAAAGTTGCTGATGGCTGGCGCCATCTATCGGAATAAATATCAACTATTCTCGTTGATTTTTAATTATTCCAGAATTGGCCAAATACCCATTCTTGATTAATCAAGAAAAGCTAACCACGGACGCGTTTCGGGCTGTTGGCCCTCATCAGCGTGGTGCAAGCTGTACCTCAACGACCAAAAAATTGGTCATTAAGGCATCCTGAAAAATCATGAAACGGGTAGTTAAGGCCAGAATTGCGTGAGGACGCTACACAATGTGAAAAAATAGTACAAATGTAACATTGTACTGGGATAAGGTGCATAAATTAAGAAAAAGGCATCTCCTTATCGTGCAACTAATTCTGGAATAATTAAAAATCAACGAGAATAGTTGATATTTATTCCGATAGATGGCGCCAGCCATCAGCAACTTTTAGTTGCACGATAAGGAGATGCCTTTTTCTTAATTTATGCACCTTATCCCAGTACAATGTTACATTTGTACTATTTTTTCACATTGTGTAGCGTCCTCACGCAATTCTGGCCTTAACTACCCGTTTCATGATTTTTCAGGATGCCTTAATGACCAATTTTTTGGTCGTTGAGGTACAGCTTGCACCACGCTGATGAGGGCCAACAGCCCGAAACGCGTCCGTGGTTAGCTTTTCTTGATTAATCAAGAATGGGTATTTGGCCAATTCTGGAATAATTAAAAATCAACGAGAATAGTTGATATTTATTCCGATAGATGGCGCCAGCCATCAGCAACTTTTAGTTGCACGATAAGGAGATGCCTTTTTCTTAATTTATGCACCTTATCCCAGTACAATGTTACATTTGTACTATTTTTTCACATTGTGTAGCGTCCTCACGCAATTCTGGCCTTAACTACCCGTTTCATGATTTTTCAGGATGCCTTAATGACCAATTTTTTGGTCGTTGAGGTACAGCTTGCACCACGCTGATGAGGGCCAACAGCCCGAAACGCGTCCGTGGTTAGCTTTTCTTGATTAATCAAGAATGGGTATTTGGCCAATTCTGGAATAATTAAAAATCAACGAGAATAGTTGATATTTATTCCGATAGATGGCGCCAGCCATCAGCAACTTTTAGTTGCACGATAAGGAGATGCCTTTTTCTTAATAATATATATATAATTTTATTCACTATTCTGCCGAACAAATGTTATTTTGAAATATTAACAATGTCTTTCAATCCTGCCAACCTGCCTGAAGTTTATTATCAAAGCATTTCACTTTATTTCTTTGCATATTTCTTAATATTTCACTTTTTTATTGATACAGTTTACCTGCTATGAATTATATAAAAAACAACAGGACAATTAATTATGATTTTTGATACTCTTTAATTTTCGAACACTTCTAATTAAGAATATGTATATTCATAATGAGGTAAGAAAAATGCTTTATAATTGAATGAATATATGAACGCTTTTTTATTCTGGCTTCTATACTATTATGTGTCTTCATTTCTTACCCTATCAAAGTATGAATATCGCAATACACTCGTTACTGAACCAACTGGAACTATTAAGAAAGAACTGCATTCTACATTGAATTCTCGCACATGTTTGGATCGTGGATAATGAAGTAGCGGTTAACAAGCAAAGGACGCCAGGAAGAGTGATTAGACAAAGAACTATATTCAATATTTGATGCTGATTCTTTGGCATAATACAAAATATTGCAACAAAAGCAATAAAAGGGAAAATATGCAACAGAAACACCCTGAAATAATTATAACAAAATCTATCATGACTTAGAATGAAACATTATAAATAAATGACAATATTTACAGATATACAAGAACCTACAGGACAATTGTAATGGTGTGGAACTAACATCTATCGACATATTCTCATGACTAGCAAACGCCGCAGCCTGTCAGAAAATTAATATGGAGCAAGAAAACAGCTTTATGCACCAAAAGATAGAGGAAATTGCGACTGCAGGAATAGAGATACATGAATATTTCTGAGCCTTTAATTGTTTATTACAACAACATATTCCAATCAGACTTATAATGACTTAGCACTGACCTGTATCAAAATTATTGTCTTATATTACCACTATTAACAATCGTTCTGTTTGATTATAAAAAGGTTGTGAACGTATCATTTTAAGTGTATGTTTCTATTGTGTTTATTAGTAGTAAATCGTGATTGAAGATATCAAGTATGTAGAAATACATGGAACATTACTAAGCCTCGTTCAATTTATAGCTGTTCGCTGACCAATCCCTCTTTTTTGAAATTCTCCTTCAATGATTAATATTTAATCCTTTTGAGTGGCTATTTTAGTCGCGATTAAATCTTTAATCATTTATCAATTATATGCAAAAATAAATTATTTGTTTATATTGTCAAAGCAAATATGGAACTATTATAATTTTTGTTATCAAGAACATTTGAATTATTTTTTAAAATTTAAAAATAAAATTCAATTTGAATCTTTATTATATTGTCACAGTAATGAAGGTGACGAGTCGTTTGGATAGAATAAAATAATAGTTTATTAGATAACTTTAAATGAGGAATAAGTTTGAGGGATGAAAAGAATTAGCGGTAAACAGCGTTAACTCTCGAGCGCGCGCGCGGAGAATGTAACGTGCGCGCAGAGAATGTAACGTGCTTGCCAAGCTTTACAGTTACAAGCTATGTACATTTTTGGTTATGACATTACTCCCCTTTTCAAAAATAAGCAGCGACCCGCTGCTTAAAAAAAAATTCACTCTGAGATCAGTCCTGTGTTTGTTCTTCTGGGCTTCTGTATGGTTTCATCCGCAGGACGTGGACGATGTCTTTGATATTCCGTTGTCGGGGTCTCCTCTCCAAGGCCTCTACTTCATGAGTTACTTCAGACAGTTGTCTCACAACTTTATAGGGGCCGAAGTATCTTTTAAGTAGCTTCTCCGACAGTCCTTGTTTACGCACAGGTGTGTACACCCACACAAGGTCTTCCGCGCGATACTGGACAGGTCTGTGGCTTTTGTCGTATCGAGATTTGTCTTTTTCTTGCGCCTTCAAAATGTTCAAACGGGCCAGCTGGCGTGCGTCCTCGGCATTTGTGACCAAAGACTCCACGTAGTCTTCCAGATTGGCTTCCTCTCTATACGTCGGGATGGTGTCCAATGGGGTCTCGACATCGCGTCCGTGTACAAGATAGAAAGGGCTAAACCCAGTGGTTTCCTGTTTGGCGGTGTTATAGGCAAAAGTTACGTAAGGGAGAACTGAGTCCCAGTTTCTTTGGTCTACGTCAACATACATAGACAGCATGTCACCAAGTGTCTTGTTGAGTCTCTCGGTCAGGCCATTTGTTTGGGGGTGGTAGGCAGAAGTAAAGCGATGTGCGGTTCCACAGAGGTTGTTAATCTCCCGTATTGTGTGAGATATAAACGTTCGACCTCGGTCTGAAATCAATTCTCTGGGGGCTCCATGTTTAAGGATCACGTCTTCTACTAAAAATTTTCCAACTTCTTCCGAACTTCCATTTGGTATGGCTTTGGTCATAGCATACCTTGTTAGATAGTCTGTCGCGACCACAGTCCATTTATTGCCATCGTTCGAGGTAGGGAATCTTCCTAACAAATCTATCCCTATTTTCTGAAAAGGTCGTGCAACCGGCGGAATTGGCACAAGTTGTCCTGGTGGACGTTCGGTAGAACCTTTTCGCCGTTGACATTCTCGACAATGTGCCACATATTGTCGCACAGATCTATGCAAGCCGGGCCAGAAATATTTTCTTCTAATGCGGTCGTATGTTTTTGCAAATCCCAGGTGTCCCGCCATTGGTGCATCGTGGGCTTCACTCAAAATGTCAACCCTCATTTGTTTGGGTACTACTAAGAGCCAAGGTTTGCCCATGGGATCGTAGTTTTTGCGGTAGAGGATCCCGTCGATTATTTTGTATCCACTTTCACTTTTGTAATCAATTTCCTGAATTATTTTTTTGGTCTGGACATCGCTTCTTTGCTCTTTTCCTATGTCGGTAATTGAAGACAATTCTGGTATGTTATCTTCGTTGGATTGGGGGAGAGGACTTCTTGAGAGGCAATCCGCATCTTGGTGTCTTTTACCATTCTTATACACAATAGATATGTCGAACTCTTGAAGTCGCAAGGCCCATCTTGCTAGCCTTCCCGATGGATCCTTTACATTAGCTAGCCAACACAGGGAATGATGGTCGGAGACGACGGTGAAGTGTTTTCCAAACAAATATGGTCTGAACTTGTAAATGGCCCAAACTACAGCCAGGCATTCCCTCTCCGTCGTGGAATAATTTCTTTCTGCGGCGTTAAGGGTTCTTGATGCATAGGCGATAGGCTTTTCTTTTCCTTCTACCAGTTGGGTCAACACTGCTCCGACGCCATATCCACTCGCGTCGGTATGTACAAGTGTCTCAGCATCTTCCTTAAAATGGCCAAGCACAGGATCGGTAGTTAGGGCTGATTTTAATATTTGGAAAGATTGTTCTTGTTCGTTAGACCAAAAGAACTTCACGTTATTCCTCAGGAGGTCGTGTAACGGCTTAGCTTTATTTGCAAAATCCTTCACAAATCGCCTGTAATATGAACACAATCCCATGAAGCTTCTTACTTCATGTGCTGTTTTTGGAGTCGGGAAATTTGTAATTGCTTCAATTTTGTCGGGATCAGGGCGAATGCCGCTTTCTGTAACCAGATGTCCTAAAACTTTGATTTCTCTTGACCCAAAACGGCACTTCTCATGATTAATACACAAGCCCGCTTGCTGGATGCATCTGAGAACTTTCCCTAGGCGTTCAATATGTTCTTTAAAGGATGTAGCATAGACAATTATATCGTCTAAATAACAAAGACAAATTGTCCATTTCAATCCTGCTAGTAGCTTGTCCATCATTCTTTCGAATGTTGCCGGTGCGTTGCATAGACCGAAGGGCATCACCCGGAACTCATATAAGCCATCAGGGGTGATGAAAGCTGTCTTCTCCCGATCTTCCTCGTCGATTTCTATCTGCCAGTATCCTGTACGTAGGTCCATGCTGGAAAAGAATTTAGTTCCTGTTAAGCTATCCAAAACATCATCATTTCTAGGTAAAGGATACACATCCTTTTTTGTGACCTTGTTAAGCTTTCGGTAGTCTACGCAAAATCTCCAGGACCCATCTTTCTTTTTAACCAAAACTACTGGAGACGACCAAGGACTTTCGGACGGTTGTACAATTCCCATCTTTATCATTTTATCGACTTCACTTTGTATAGATCGTCTTTCGACAGGAGACACCCGGTATGGTCGTTGTTTAATAGGACGGCTGTCTGAGGTGTCGATTTTATGTTTCACATTGGAGGTTGTACTGAATGATTTTCTCTCAAAATCAAAAACCTCAGAGTACTTTTCTAGACATTCTACAATCATTGACTTCTGTTCTTTATCTAATCTCTCGTCTACCAGAGATAAGATTTGTTGGCGTCTATCCTCACTCTTAATGTTTGATTGAGTTTTATCGTCTTCAGCTGTGTCAACACTGTATATCCCGCTACTTCCAATTTTCCTCAAGTTTCCTACAAGCATACCAGCTGGGATTATTTGATTCTGAGAAGTCCCATTAGTTATCCATATCTCCCCTCTGCCGTGATGGAAGTTAATTATGGATGATGGTATGACCAATTCTTTTTTTAAGATGAGATCTTTGCTTCCTTCTATCATTAGATCTTTTCCGCCTCGAATATCTTCGTTAATAACCGTGATTTTCTTAATTGAGCGAGCTGGAATAAAACAGTCTTCTAATGCATGTGTAGGCAGATCTTCTTCTAGGCCGTCATTCACACTTTCCTTCAAATGTATTTCACCTTTTCCACAATCAATCACTGCACTTGTGGCTCGAAAGAAATCAAGACCAAGGATTATGTGATGGCTACATTCAGAGAAGACAACAAAAGTAAAATAAATCTCGAGTTCTTCAATTGACACTTTTAAGTTGCAGCGCCCCAGAGTTTCGATATGCTTTCTATTGGCGACTCTCAGTACAGGCCCTTTTTCTGCAAAGAAGGGAATTTTCAAATATCGGCGAAAATTTTCCGAGATTACGGAATAATCCGCTCCAGAATCGACTAAGGCCTCAACATTCTGTCCATTTATGATGATAACAACGTAGTTCCGTTTCATGTTCGCAATTATAATAGGGGGAGGATTTAAACTTTCGTCAGCGGCCTTACCTCCAGTCTCGGTCGCTCTCCTTAGTTTCCCTGGCTTAGGCGGCGAGGAGATTGACTGGATCGGCGAGAGGGCGACGGCGTTGCGTTTCATCTTGAGGGGGATCTTCCACGGCCAGGATAGGGCGACGGGTTTCGAAAGCGGCGATCTACAAACTCAACTTCTTCGGCATTTTGATTGAACCAGGTGTTGTAATTATTGGAGTAGGTCGGCCTCTTTACCCTGGCTTCCTCGAAAACACGCCTTCTGTCTCGGCAATATCGGGCTACATGTCCCGGGCGACCGCAATGGAAACATATTGGAACGTTTTCGTGTGTCCTCCATTCATCAGTTCTTCTCTGTGGTGGTGTCTGGTTGGGTGCCGGTGTACTTTGGTTCAGGAACTGCTGTCGTGGCGTCTGTTTGAATATTTGGGGGTTAGAGTACTGCTGTCGTGGCATTGGCCTTTGAACGGGCTGCGAAATTGCAGAGAGGTTCCTTTCAACTTCCTCTCGAATAATTAGATCCAGGGAAGATGGTTTGAGAGTGGCTGGCTCGGGATTCAATGCATGGTGGATTTCTTCTCGGACGATACGTCTGATGAGGTCCTCCATAGATTCCGATTCTGCTGGGTTGATGGCGGCAGCATTCGGCAGTCTGTCAAAAACTATCCGCGTATTCACACGCTTCTTTTGAGATAGTTCGATTTTTCGACACCACCTTATAAACTCCTCGGTGTTGGCAATTTCAAAGGTTACAATTGCCCTGTAAATTTCCTCAGAGACCCCCTTGACTAAATGAGCAACTTTTTCATTTTCATTCATGTTGGGATTAATTTGCCGACATAAATAGAGGACGTCTTGAATATACGCCTCACTAGACTCTTCCTTTCCTTGGGCCCTGGCTTTTAGTTTTTCTAAAAGTTGATCTTTTTCGCTTGAGTAATGCCCAAAGGCCTGAGACAACATTGTCTCAAAAAGTTCCCATGAGGTTATTTTTTCCTCTACATTTTCGAACCAGACTTTGGCCGTTCCTGAGAGGAAGAAGTAAACATTTGCTAGGCACATGGAACTGTCCCAGCAGTTGTAGCGAGCTACACGATGGTACTCTTTCAACCATTTCTCCGAGCTTTGGCCCGGTTCCCCCGAAAATATAGAAGGGTTTCTAATATGTTTGAAGTGGTACTCACCCTGTGGGGTCTCTCTTCCTTCTTGTTGCATCTTAGAATACTCCAATGGGTTTAATCCTTGGATTCTACGACTTCTTCTTATAGCTTGGGCAGCGAAGGGATGATCCAGCTTGTCTCCACCAGAATGTCACAGTAATGAAGGTGACGAGTCGTTTGGATAGAATAAAATAATAGTTTATTAGATAACTTTAAATGAGGAATAAGTTTGAGGGATGAAAAGAATTAGCGGTAAACAGCGTTAACTCTCGAGCGCGCGCGCGGAGAATGTAACGTGCGCGCAGAGAATGTAACGTGCTTGCCAAGCTTTACAGTTACAAGCTATGTACATTTTTGGTTATGACAATATGAACACACAGAATATATATTAATTTATTAGTTTTACAGAGTTGATTTATTTTTTGCGCTTGGATGCGTTTTCAAAATTCAGAAACTCATTGTTGGTGTATCAATTAATAATTCAAATTCATAATTAAATCTTAAAAATCAGAAAATAAATCTCGCCTATAATGGATACAAATTTTATAATGGATTCAAAAATGAAATTTTTGCATATTATTATTCTGGAAAACCTCAAAGAAGTGGATATGATAATAGAAGTAGGAGTTGATGTAAATTCTAAATTTGACAGGAATTTAATGAGTAACTACTTTGAATATTTAAAAAATCAACCTAATAGATTTGAAAGAAAACTTGTTAGGCTTAGGCATTTAATCGATGATTTAGACTCCCAACTGCATATAGCTGCCGCTCTAGGTAACGAATACCTTTGTAGAAAATTAGTAGACAAGGGTGCAGACATAAATGCTAGGAATTGGGATGAAATAACTCCACTTCAGAAAGCTATCAAAACTCACAATTTTCAAATATTCCAAAACCTGATTATTGCAGGAGCAGATTGTAATCTACCTGATCGTTGGGGAAGAACACCATTAATGAATGCTTCTAAGATATGCGATGCAAACTTCTTAAATTACCTTTTAAAACTAAAGTTTGATTTAGAAGCGAGCTGCCAAAACCAGCTTACAGCAATCTTTTATTCAATTCAATCGGAGAAATCTGAAAATTTCAAGCTATTGTTAGAAGCTGGAGCTAATATTGGCAAAAAGGATGTATCTAATAGAACCCTTTTACATCATGCATGCTTATATGAGTCTCGAGAAGTGGCAAGTTTATTAATCAAATCAGGAGCTGATGTTAATGAAAAATGTATTTTGGGTGATGCACCTTTAGCTTTGACGATAGATAATAAAAGCGATGAAATAGCAAAACTATTAATACAAGCTGGCGCTTCAATAAATGCAAAAAATGAAGATATTGAGACCGCGTTGTATCAAGCTTCTCGTACTTTAAATCCAGTCATCATTTACACTCTATTAGATGCTGGAGCTGACGCTAATATCAAAAACGAATATAGAAAGTTACCTTTGAATCTACCTGCCTTTGAAATTATAATATTAAAAGATGCCTCTTATATCAGTGGAAATCTTGTTACAAAACGGTTATTAAGGTACTCTACTCATTTTAATTTATTCATTTTTTTTTAGGTCTGGAGTGGTCGGTGATAGTGCATTTAGAAATATGCCTTTCATAAAATTAATGATATCATATTTTGTTCTATGGCGCCCAACATTTAGAATGCCTGAATATATTCAGTTACCAAATAATCTGATTGAATGGATGAATAGCTGCAAAAGTCAAGTTGCTATAATGAAGAATCATCTTCTTGGTGAATCCAATATTACATTGTTTAGTTTCTTGTTAGAAAATGACCAAAACAGGTTAGCTGGCTATCTATCCAATGAATCAACAGGTCTACGTGTAAATATGGAATTGAACATGACTTTTTATAAGAACAATTTTCCAAACTAGTTTGAAATGATTCAAGAACGCTTTTCTGAAGGCATTGAGAAAGAAAAATTGCGTACAAAGCTATTTTCGGTTGCCAAGGCATTGGATTTCCAAAAATCAAACAAATTTAACATATTGAAAATTGTCAATCAAATTCATTCTTTGAATTCAAATTGCTATATACGAGAACAAAAAAAAAAAAAAAACACATAAATGACTCAGATATTGGTTTTGAATAATTATGTTTTAGTGCATTTACTGATTATAAAATAAAACACCTTGCATCTAAAGGCGCTAACTTTGTGCCCATTTGTATGTAAATGTATATTTAATCCCTATCATTCCTAAAATAAATCATAAATAAAAGTAATAAAATTCAATTAATTTATTTTTCTTTTTAATATTTTTTTTTCAATGTTTTGTAACCACTTTTATATTCACTTCTAATATATCATTGTTAAAGTTTTTTCATAATTTATATAACAGTAGAAAGTGTTTTTAGTTTTATTAATGTACAAAATTCCATTTTTTGCTAAGTTAAATAGGGTATTGTTATATTTTAGATCAAGATAAATATTTCATGGTTTGACAGTTTGGTAATACTGTTTAAAAATCAATGACTTGATCACTTTTGAAATGATATTTTATATTTTCAAATATTCTGGCTTAATCAATAACACACATTAACATCTAATTTAAAAATACATACGGTTATTATAAATAAATAACGCGCACCAGTATATATACAAAAAATTAAAAAATTCAATAAATGAATATTTCCTTTTCACAAATATTAAACTTCTTCTGTTCTTGCTGTGATGAAAAATATTGGGAGAGCTTAGCTCATCAATGGTGAAGCCTACCAGCGGTTTCGCCAATTTAATCCTAGACCGCCTTTTAGATCTCTAATTTTGTATTGGGCGATACTGCTTATATATGATATACTGAAGGGTGAATTCTTAGAAATTGTATTCAGGTAAACTATGAACATTAAGGAGAGTAGAAGTTTGATTTTTGTGAAAAAAGAAATATTCATTCTTTAAATATTTTAATTTCTTTCATAAATTCTGTTGAGTCAATTTTTTGAGTCTTTAGTATCTAATTGGCAAAAATTTTCATTCATTTTTATTTATTTAATTAAGATATCATACTTGATTATTAAATATTAGTGTATTATCCCGTTATATGAATAGATATAGAATGATAACCAGTTATCAATAAATAAATATATATATATACTAGCCGAATGACCCAGGCAACGCCCGGGTTTTACCCGATTAAATGTTTTTATTCAAATACTATTCGTTACAATTATAAATTGGCGCCGTGGATGTCACTCTTGTGAAACGTCCCGCTCCAAACTTTGTTTCTGAGAAGCGATATTTTTATAGAAAGATGATCTGGCTTTTGTTTTCTGCTCGAATGAATGTTTTTTTCTGTTAGAATTTTGTTCCTGCGTACAAAATAATGAACTGGTTTCACTCGTGGTCTCTGCTTTTTGGAATTTTTCCCGATATAATTTTGTATCTGATAATCAAACATGATACAGCAATATCGTCATCATCATTTTCTGACTAAAAACATATAGTTTTAATAATTGATTTATATATATTTTTTTTAAATAGCCTATCGTCTTCCCCGTGTTATTTTACCTATGTATGGAAATTTTGGTTTGAATTAGTGAACTACTGCGAATTTGTATACCGGACATACAGACAAACAGACAAACAAACATACATACATTCATTTTTATATATATAGAAAAGATTTATATTAAAAATAAAAAGGCAAATCCTGACCAGGCTCACATGAGCATTTCTATATGGCAGAGCGCCATCTAGTGGAACAAAATAAACTAAACCTTTATTTACCCTTTTCCTTGATATTTGGCCAACCCATTTGTATATTATATATATAAGTCATGTATGTAGGTATGTTTATATATGTATTTCTGCTATGCACATTCTCAAAACATAACTAATCGGCTGAAATATCAACAGTTTATATATATTGAATTTATTAAACCTATAATCAAATTATCAGGTATTTTCATACCTTGAAGTTATTTACAAATTTGCTGATTTCATTCAAACCCAGCGCCTTATTGCGTGACTGAGAGAATTATGTTTAAAATGTTTTTTTTTTTGCAATACCTAAGTTCAGTTTTGGCAGGAAACCTTCTGCATTCCTTACCACCTCATATGCCTCAGGTTTTGTACTTTATAAGTCGGGGATAGGTTTCGGTGTTTGCAATAAGCCTCTTGCACCTTCAAGACAAGAGGATTTAATACTAAAATTTTCAATATAGTTGTGAAACTTTTTTTCCTAGCAGATATCATGTTTAGGCTATTCTCAAATTTGTTGTCGATTTCTGAATCGCATCACTATATTTTAATATTCTTGATAATAATTTTTGTTTGTCTTATATACCATAAAGTGTTTAATTTAAAAGCATAAATTGTAGGGGACAAATATTCGCTTCGGAAGATCCTGGGTGAATTCAGGTCATAATTTATAATTGTAACCAATTGAATTAAAAAAACAACATTTTTTAATACATTTGCGTTTGGGGAAAAATCCTCTTGGGTAAAACCCAGGCGTTGTCCGGGTCATTCATTTAGTAATACAGTAGAACCTACCTTTAGCGGACACCTCTCCACAAAGGACAGTTTTCATTTGCAAAATTGCCATTTTTACAATTTAACAACTCTCCAGTAAGAGGGCACCTATCCTTAAAGGACACTTTGGCTCTGCAATTAGGTGTCTGTTACAGGGAGGTTCTACTGTACTTTAAAAAAGAGCATGTGTGTGTGAGAATCATCTTGTTTACTGAATTTTTTCAACCTTACCTATGGTAAATTAATGTGATAAAATTGATTTTCCAGATATTATTTTTCACATAAATCTTTTATCAATTTTCTCTATACACATGTTGTGATTACATCTGTCACCTTACACCCTCATTTTATTTACAGTAATCCCTCGTTAAGACGAACTCAACGGGAGAACGAAATACCCTTTTCGTCTTAAAATAATATATACCGAATTCGTATAAACCGAATTCGTATTAGACAAATTTAATTCGTGGGGTCCGGGGGTTGTACTTATGTACTACTGATGAGTAAGAAAACTACATTTCTGAGGAATAACGAATAAATTTATTTGAAAACAATATTAATGAAAATATTTTATAATTTTAAGGAACAACAATTATGTATATGTATGTACATAAAGTATTTTATTTTAAAAGACAATATGGATAATATAATCACAATGTAAGGCAATAACATGAGAATATAAGTTTATTTTAAAACACAAATAAAAAAGAACAACAAAAGAAACAACTTACATAATATACTTGGTACATACAATGTTTATGTGTATGCAGCATATGCAGTATGCATAGAGTATCCTATATCTGGGTTTTCTCTGCAGGCTTCAGAAAGTCTGTTATAGTTTTTTGGTGGTATTTGATTGGGCATTGTTTCAGACACTCCCTTCTTATTTTATCCAGGTCATCTTCAAAATGCACATCAATATCCGTAGAGGTTTTGGACAGCTTCTGGAGGGTTTCGAGGGTCGCGATTACTTCCCCTCTAGTAGTATTCATTATCTCTTCTTTCACCTCATCGTCTTCTGTTTCTTCTTCTTTCTTCTTTTCTTCTAATTCGGGCGAACCGCAAATTTCCAACCCTTCATCCAGGGCAACATACTCCAGGAAAGTCAAAGTCTCAGCTGGGTTTGTAGCTGAAAGGAGTTTGGTCCATTCTTCAGGCTCATCAAGCATTGTTTCTGGAAGTGAAAATGAATCAGCTGTTTTTTCCACACCCAATGAGACACTTATTTCTTTAGCCTTTTCTTTGACAAGTGCGCCGGATACAGGAATATTATTTTGTCTACTTTTTTAAAACCATTTTAAAAGCTCATCTTCCACGTCTTGATGGGGTGCTTTTCAAAGTCGTTTTGAAGTGCTCGAAGACCCTGAGGCAACAGCCGCATCTATTTTTTCTTTGTTTTTTAGAATGGTTGATAATGTGGATTTCGCAATTTGAAAATTTTCGGCGATTTGCGACTTAGATAACACTCCACGTGCAACTTCGTCCAAAATTTTCCTTTTTAAGGCAAGATCAATGGCGCTTTTTTTTCGCGGTTTAGATGACATGTTTATGTAGGTTTTTTTTTATGGAAGTTCAAATTATTCACACTTCGATTATTTGGAATTTAATAATTTTTATTTCAAGCGCATTATTTTATAATACAATCAATTAGAGAGAGAAAATATCTTTATTTTACGGGGCTGCTAACCAAAATGAATGATTTTTGAGCCCCGATGGACGCATAAAGCGAAATATATACAAAGCATAGTTGGGGGGCCTGGGGATGGGTGGCCAGGGATCATCGCAAGGGATCCTAGGATCTGGCAGTGGAGGTGTCATCGCAGGGGGGAAGAAGCTGGAGAGGTCAAGGAAACAGCGCCTTGATGGGTGAGAAGCCTGGATGGAGGCCATTTGAGGAGGCAGGAGGTCCTGGAAGCCTAGAACTTGAGGGCTCTAAGCTTCAAGATGGGGCAGCTTGAGGCTCTCGCCTCGTGCTTGTCTTGGAGGCCCTTGGCACAGCAGTTGGCGCACTTGGAAGTGTGCCAGTCGGCAACTGAGGGGCAGGCACGGCCTTCATGGCCGCCTTCACCGCAGTGGAAGCACGTGGGAGCTCTGGTGCATTGGGCAGAGTTGTGGCCGAAGCCACAACAGCGGAAGCAGACTCGTGCGCGGATGGACTCCTCGAAGTTGAGGATCACACCATCCACCACGATCCTTCCACGATTTCCCAGAGCTCTGAAGGTCGTGAGGTCCACCTCGATGAAGGCGGTGCAGGTCCCGTTTCTGGGTGCAGAGCGATGCGCCACGCGCACCACCTTGTCCCCAGGGAGTTGGCTGACAGCAGGGGTTTCCAGCAGCGTCTCTTCAATGGTGGAGTTGGATGTTTCCTCATCCACTTTGAAGAGGCAGATGCGAGGCAGGATCACCTTCTGTTGGCGGACCTTCATTCCATCCAGCTTGTTGGGAGGTGGTAACAGCTGGGATGGTATCGGGGTTGCTGGAGTGGAGGACAAGCTTCCCTTTGGTTCGCAGGGAGGCCCAAACGCCTTGGGGTAGAGTGTGGGCAGCGCGGACAGCTTTAAGCATTGCTCTTGGGTCAGCCTGTGGGTCATCAGAGATGACCACTGTGTGGGCCGCCGATTTTTCCCAATGGAGGACCACTTGGGCGGCCGCAGGCTTGGGGACTCGGGAGGGCGCAGGTTTTGCGGGACCATTGAGGTTGGTCCTCTTTGCGGGCGAGTAGGGAGCCTCAGGCTGCTTCCTTTTGGTTGGAGCGGGAGTGGCGGGCTTGGTGGGGTCAGTCTGAGTGCTGGTTTCCTTGCAGGAGGGAGAAGGGCTGGTTTGAGTGCTGTGGCAGGCTGTCTGTGGCTTGATTTCGTCCAGTTACTTAAAGGACGCGATGGTGCCAGAGAGGTTCTCTACCTCGGCAATGAGGGCCTTGATCTGCTCAGACCGTAAGTTGATGAATTCCATTAGGCTTTGGAGCAGGTAAAATCGGGAGGTAGGGTAAGGATTCTGTATTTTCTGCTCGAAGTTCTGCTTCACCTCTTCGTTCTCCATCTCCAGTTGGGCGAGGGTTACGAGGGGCTTCTCGGCATTCTTCTTCTTCTTCCTAGGAGCCATGACAGGAGCAAATTGTTGTGACCAACGATCTAACGTATATTGGTATAATTAGATGATCTACTAGAGATATATATATTTATAATATATGATACAATCAATTAGTCGGTTATAAAAAATATATAACAAATAGAAATAAGTCCTTTTTCTTCTGAGAGCTCGATTTACACAGATTATTATTCAAAGAATATATTTTTATTATTTATATAATATTTAATATTTTTAAATATATGTTTTGTATAAAAATAAGAATAACATAATATTCTGTGAAATTCCGTGAAAGCGCGCGCTCCTTGGCTGCTGGCTGGCAGGGGTCACCATGGCCCCTACATTTATCAGTCGAGAAAAACAGCAATACTGGCACAATAGAGTGGAAATTTTCCACTGATTGAGTACATGGAACGACCCCAAGGGGATATGGTTTCATAGATAATGAGTCATCATAACAAATAAAGGACTAATGTTTACACAAACGACAAAGAGAGCCAATACTTGATATCAACGGCGTTTTTGTTGTTTTAATAGTTTATTGTTTTACTTATAACTCGCCTTTAAAAACATTAGAATTCGTTTTAACTGATTGATTAGTTCTGCTGGGGGCTAAATTTAATTCGTATTTCGTCATAACCGAATATTTCGTCTTAACCGGCAAAATCTCTTTGGAAAGCATTGAAATTTAACGGGGGAAAAGAAACGGTTCGCGCAAACCGAGAGTTCGTATAATCCGAGTTCGTGATAACGAGGGATTACTGTATTCCCTATAGAACGCGCGTTTCAAATAAATTTGACTATTTTATTAATTTCTTCAACTTGCACACGCGCGATGACAATTCATTTATTTAATTTTATAATTATGTGCTCCAGGAACCTGGGTTATAAATATCTCTCTATAATTATGTAATATTTTTTCGAATTAATAACCCTTTTTATTAAAATGGCTATCAATTTTTAATGTGATTTATAGATTATTTTAAAACAATAAAATTCAATTTTATAGATTTTAAAAGATAATATAAATATATGTTGAATGAGAGAGGGAGAAAGAGGATTGAAAAAGGTGAAAATATAGATATAATAGTTTTGACGAATATAATCATGATTAAAAAGCCTGGGAAAACGTTAACACTACTACTATTTATAACTTCTTTAAAAGTGCGGGTTTAAGCACATCGAAAGCGTAGAACAGTCACCAGAGCCGTCAAAAATTAAAATTTCTGACTCAGGGTGGGAACGTCTACCTAACTATGGAGAATTAACATTTGAGAATTATTCTCATGTCGACGAAGACATCAGTGTCCACGGTTCCCTAACCGATGCCAACATATTGAATTTGACCCATCTGAATCAGGACGAGAAGGAAGACCTACCGCCAATTCCATTGAGATTGAACGCGGCAAAGAGATCTCTTACTACCCTACGCTTCTTCTTTTATGCGAGCGTCTTAACGCGACACTCACCGGGAAGCTGAGGTTACTGAACTTAGAGAATCCAGGAACCTCCTGGATTAAGTTAATTAAGATAGTAACTAATAATATAACGATACCCCCATACGATAACTGGATTTCCCCCCGTATTTTTAATGTATAATATAATCCCCTCAGACTTAAATAACCACATAAACCCCTACCCCAATATAATAGAAAGTAGAAAACTAGCAATACAACGTACAAATGACAGGCACGTCAAAGAGAAAATTAAATATGATAACAAACATAAGAACCCACACTTTGATACAGGAGATTTAGTATTAGTAAAGGCGTATCATCATCCAAATAGCGGTAAGTTAGTACCCTACTTTACAGGTCCATATAAAATTACTGAAATAATTTCTGATAATGTTGTACGTATAAATAGACCCAATAGGATTACAGGTAATGATAGCGATACTGTACATGTAAATAAATTACAATATTATAATGAAGAGGTCCTCTATATTTCACCACCCAAATTATATATATATTGTTGCACTGGGCTGCGGTTTGGCAGATTCTTCAGTCTTGAGTCTCTCCTCAGACGTGTCTTGCATCTTTCCAGAACGTGTCTCAACCATCTTACAAGGTTAAACCAGTCAATAATAAGACAACTATAAATTTAGGTAGCACCTAGAATCTCTCTTTATTTACCACATCAAAGTTTAAAGCATGTAGGGTATTTAGTGTATCAAAATACAAATGTTTTATAGTACATAATATTTTATATTAATAATCTGTTTTATAAAAATAAATAAATTTATAATTTGAATTTTAAATATATTAAAAATAATATTATAAATAATTTTAAAAATAGGCGCATTAATCATGATGCAACACTTCCCCCTCTCCAGAGGTCGTCACGTCCTCGTGAGTGACCTCATCAATTCTTTCAAAATAGGGTTTGAGTCTTGAGACATGGACAATCAATGGGTCTTGGCCAGGATTATCTTTCGGCTCAATTAAGTAATTTACGTTGGACAGCTTCTTTAATATTCGATATGGCCCAAAATATTTTCTCAATAGTTTTTCACATTTTCCGATTTTCCTGACTGGTGTCCAAACTGCCACTAAATGTCCTGGTTCATAGATTCTCTCGTTGTGTTTTTTGTCATAGTTTCTTTTCATTCTTTCCTGAGTCTTCTCTGTGTTGTTAATGACTACCTGTCTCGTCCTTGCTATTTTATCTAAGTAGTTTTCTATATATTCGTCGTAATCGTCCATGTCACTGTCCGTTGGGATATTCTCGTCGTCTAAGAGGGACATGGGTTCCCTCCCAAACAACAGGAAAAATGGAGAGTAGCCTGTGGTTTCTTGAATTGTGGTATTATATGCGTGGGTGATAAAAGGAAGGATTTCGTCCCAGTTCTTCTGATCCGTATTCACATACATGCTGATCATATTGATTAAAGTTCTATTTAGCCGTTCCGTTAGTCCGTTAGTCTGGGGGTGGTAGCTCGTTGTGAAGCAATGTTTAACTTTGCACATTTTCATAACCTCCTTCATCAAATTGCTAGTGAATTGTGAACCTCTGTCGCTGATAAGAAATCTTGGAGCCCCGTGACGTAAAAATATATGTTCGATTAAAAATGTAGAGACTTCTTTCACTGTCGCTTCTGGTACTGCCTTTGTTTCAGCATACTTGGTATAATAATCCGTCAACACAATGATCCATTTCCTTCTTCTTTTCGTTGATGGCAAGGGGCCAACAAAGTCAATTCCGATTCTTTCAAAAGGGTAGTTAGCTGGGGGAATAGGTTGTAGAAGTCCAGATGGCAACTGATTTGAACCTTTCCGACTTTGGCAAAGATGGCACGTCTTTACAAATTCGGAAACATCTTTCAGCATGGAAGGCCAATAGTATTTATTCTTCAATCGGTATGTGGTTCTGGCGACGCCCAGATGGCCATTCAGCATATGGTTGTGGTATTCACTCATGATTTCTTTCCTTCTCTTCTTTGGCACTACCAGCAACCATTCTCTACCTTCAGGATTTGGATTTTTCTTGTAGAGACACCCATTTTCTTCTTTAAAGTTCTGTGTAATTGAACGCTTGTTTCCACTAAGGTTCTCCTTAATATTCTCAATAAAATCATCCTTTTCGTCTATTATTTGATTCAAAAATAGTCTTTCATAATCCTCGTCCCATTCGTTTTCTGGTAAGGGTCCTCTAGATAGACCATCAGCGTCCAGATGTTTTTTTTCCCGATTTGTGTATAATTTCGAAATTATATTCCTGAATCTTCAGTGCCCATCGTGCTAATCGACCGGTCGGATCTTTTAAATTCTTAAGCCAGCATAGTGCGTGATGATCAGTTACGATTTTAAAGTGCCTTCCATATAAATAGGGCCGTAATTTTGATATAAACCACATTACAGCTAAACATTCCTTTTCGGTGGTTGAATAATTTTGCTCAGGTTTACTTAGGGTTCGGCTCAAATATGATATTACCTTCTCTTCGCCACCGATATTTTGAATTAGTGTTGCGCCTAAGCCGATGTTAGAGGCATCTGTGTGAATGCAGGTGGCTGCATTTGGATCAAAGTGGCCTAAAATTGGCGGATTCATAAGAGCTTTTTTAAGGTTTTGGAACGCTTCTTCCTGTTTTCCTGTCCAGATAAATTGCACATTTTTTCTGATGAGACTGGTCAATGGGTCAGCGATTAATGAGAAATCTTTAATAAATTTTCTATAATATGAGCACATTCCTAGGAATGATTGCACTTCTTTGGCCTTCTTGGGCTGAGGAAAATCTCTAACGGCTTTGATATTATATTCGGCAGGTTTTATACCCTCTTGGTTGGTTATATGTCCAAGGATCTCAAGTTCCTCGAAAGCAAATCTGCATTTCTTGGCGTTCAGTTTTAAATTAGATTCGCTGAAGCATCTGAGGACAGCTTCAAGTCTTTTAATGTGGGTTGGAAAGTCCGAGCTGTATATAATTACATCGTACAGGTAGCAAAGGCAAATCTGCCATCTCAGATTTCCGAGGACATTGTCCATGTTCCTCTCAAAAGTAGCAGGGGCGTTGCATAGACCGAAGGGCATTACGTTGAATTCATATAACCCATGTGCAGTAGTGAAAGCCGTCTTCTCTTTGTCTCTCTCTTCAATTTCGACTTGCCAATATCCCGATTTGAGATCTATTGCTGAGAAGTACTTGGATCCTTGGAGAGTATCCATTACATCATCAATTCTTGGGATTGGATAAACATCCTTCACTGTTACTTCATTTAATTTCCTGTAGTCCACACAAAATCTGTATTTGCCATCTCGTTTTTTGACCAATATAACGGGAAAGGACCAGGGACTTGAAGATTGTCTAATTATTCCTTCTTCGAGCATCTCGTCTATTTGATCCTTTATGATGGTTCGTTCCTTAGCGCTTACCCGGTAAGGCTTGTGCTTTATTGGTTTTGCGTCTTCTGTATGAATCTGATGTTTTGCCAAACTGGTCCTACCTAACCTCGATGAGAACAAATCAGTATACTTGGCCAAAATTTGTTTTAACCTCTCTTGTTCTTTAAATGATAAATTTTTGTTTATTTGAAATTGTATTTCGTCATTTTCATTCTGCTTCTCTTTATTCTCTATAAAATTTACCCCTGCAGGAAGACTTCCATAAGCCAATGTTTGGTCTTTCATGATTTTTAAAGGTCGAGGATAAGGGTTCGTTATCCAGATATGGGTTTTCTTATCCGTGACAGTAAGCAAACTTCTTGCCAATCGAAGACCATTTGTTTGAGTCATTCTGTTGTTCTCTTCGATGACATATTCGCCATCCTCTGCTTCTATTGAGGCCCTAATCAATTTAATCGATAGTTTAGGTATAACGGTATCTGTAGTGCTCTTTATTTTTTTTAGATCATAATTTCTTACGTCATGATTACTCATCAAATTATATTTTATTGTTTCTCGTTTACAATCAATTTTAGCATTCATTTTTTTAAGGAAATCTCGTCCAAGAATAAGAGTTCGTAGATGCGCGTCCATTACTACAAATTCGTGGGATAATTCAGTGTCATCAATTTTTAAATCTAAAATAATGCTACCTACCATATCTAATTTTTTTCCATCGGGTCCTGAACACGTTTTAGTGAGACTATTTATTTCACGGCCAGCAAAAAGTGCTGTTCTTAGGTCGACCGGCGCGACACTTAGTTTAAATCTTCCAACACGGAATATCTATTCCGTGTAGGAATATTCATTTGTGTGTCATTACAAACATCTGCATAGAGGCGAGGCCGTGTATAATCTTTCCTTTCGTCCAATTGAAGATTTTCTTGGCTCTTGTCTTGGGAAACTGAGGGGTCCTCTTCTACGATCCTCACAAACTTGACTCTGCAATACCGCGCTACGTGTCCTGGCTTGTTACACTTGAAACATATTGGTCTCCCGTCTTCTGTCCTATTCCTGTTTGAATCTGGACTCTTATTGTAGGTTTTCCTTGGGTAGACCGGTTTTGGCTCAGGAATGGGAGTGTAAAATCGTCTAGGGGCAGATACCTGGGGCAGCGGCTTGTTCTGGTAGTACCTCGGAGTGGGGGCCTGGGGCTTGGGGGTGTTCTGGTAGTACCTCGGAGCGGGGGCCTGGGGCTTGGAGGTGTTCTGGTCTGGTCTTCTGGTCGACGGAGCGTTCTTCCATTGCTCTTGATGGTGGGAACGAGGAGAGCGTGGTCCATTATATAGAACCTTTGATTTTTCTATACGTTCTTGATAATTATTTTCAAACAAATCCATCTTTTTACACAATCTTAGGAGTTCGTTGGTATTCTTAGGAGGGTTTAAGTAGAGGGCAAAAGAGTATTCTTTCTTTAACCCTCCAATAACCCAATTTATTTTTTTCTCTTCTTCCATTTGGGGGTCGACCTTGTTGCACAGAACCAGGATATCCTCTGCAAACCTGATTGCAGGTTCATTCCACTGCTGCATTCTGTTCAGCCTCATCTTCAATTCTTCTTTGTTGGCGTCTGAGCCAAAATCCTGAATTAGGCGGCTCTTGAAATGTTCCCAGCTGGTAAAACTTATCTTGTGTAGGTCCAGCCAGGTTTTGGCGCTACCAATCATGTTCATGGCTGCATAGCGAGAAATAATATATTCTGCCCAGTGGTACAGGAAGCCAATTTCTTCAAGGGACTCAATCCATGGGCGAGGGTCTTCTGTTCCATCATATTTGGGGATGTCTATGTTGGGGTTCAAAACAACTGGGTCGGCACTTGCATCTCCACCAATTGTTGCACTGGGCTGCGGTTTGGCAGATTCTTCAGTCTTGAGTCTCTCCTCAGACGTGTCTTGCATCTTTCCAGAACGTGTCTCAACCATCTTACAAGGTTAAACCAGTCAATAATAAGACAACTATAAATTTAGGTAGCACCTAGAATCTCTCTTTATTTACCACATCAAAGTTTAAAGCATGTAGGGTATTTAGTGTATCAAAATACAAATGTTTTATAGTACATAATATTTTATATTAATAATCTGTTTTATAAAAATAAATAAATTTATAATTTGAATTTTAAATATATTAAAAATAATATTATAAATAATTTTAAAAATAGGCGCATTAATCATGATGCAACAATATATATATATAGAACCCCTAAAAATAAATAGAATAATAGATCCTTTCCGACATTTAGGTCCCAACTTGTTTAGTCCAATAGAAAAGAGTATAGCTCATCGATTTTCCGAACCATTTAATCACTTGTCCCCCCATCTATTCTAATAAAATTAGCGAAATTTAGGTCCTGAAAGTCTGGCAAACAATCCATTTTACATAAATAGCTATTATATTACCGTCCTTCCAAAAACAAAACACAACGCCGAGCTCGACTTTCTCGCGCCACGTTGGCGCCTGCCCGTTAGATTGTCGCTTGTTCAAACATACATTTTTATTTCGCACTTTCTACATTGTTCACATCAATTTTAATTCCTCTCGCATATCCCATATCCCATTAACATATTTCGCATGATCATAACACATTTATTTATACACTAGTTAATTAATTAATTATTTTATAGCCTACCTTTTCCCAATTATTCACACCCACGATTTCAATATTACAGATTAAATTTAATATCCTTCTAGCAGAGGAACCTGCCAGATTAAAACGGATAGGAAAATTATATAAAATCCCTTTTATAGCAAATCGTATTTTTATAATGTTATAGGATAGTTTATCGTTTTGTCAACCCCGTTTAAAATTTTGATCCCCACCATCTCCCAAATCGATCCTGTACATGAGACCAAAGGAGAGGCCAACTTGGCTTCCTAAAAGGACAATTAAATCCCCAAAATGGCGTCCATCGCCACGACAATATTCCAATCTCATCGACAACCAACTCAAGGACGCACTGAACTCCCCCCTAGTTTTTTTTTTCTACTTCGTCTCTCCTTCCCTATTTCTAAAGGGGTGGAATGTCCTTTGTATCCACCATTAGCAGAGATATTCCTTCCTACTTCAACACTCTTGCCTTTCAATCATTCAATTATAGGGCTTTTGGGTACAATTTAATACGAACATACACTACATTACCGGCTCCCTTGTTAGGAATCAAAAAGGTTTTAACTTTTCTTTTCCTTTTTTGTCAAATTTGTCGCCTCTCATTTCCCCATATGTAACGCAATGTTACATGGAGAAAAGATCTGTTAAGTTAATATTTTAAATGATGTTCCCCAAACGTAACAAGCCGGCGTTTGGGTAGGCTCACCTAGAAATTTTGCAGACCAACTGCATAAAACGCTCTGCAATCTTTTTAGCGCCTAAGACATGCACTACATACTACACATACCTAAAGTCCTATCTTCCACTACAATGACATCATTTTAGGGATCAAGATCGCTCCCCGTCTGGTCTCACATAATACACTGCGTGACATTGAAAATGGAACACCAAGAAATAGTGGCCAGAAAGTGATGAAACTCGGCAGACAGAGAGAGACAGGGACGAACAATAAGTGATCTTTATTTCAAAATGATAGTCATAATACAGAACGAGAACGGCGTCGGCTTAGTAGCAAGTAGGACCACCGCGGACGGCGATGCACGCAGCAACACGTCTAGGTAGAGAGTCAATCAGAGTACGGATGGCGTCCTGAGGGATGGCTCTCCATTCCCTCTCAACCATTTGCCACAGTTCGTCTTCTGAACGCGGTTGTGGCAAGGCATGCAAACGGCGTCCAATGATGTCCCAGACGTGCTCGATTGGTGAGAGATCAGGAGAGTACGGTGGCCAGGGAAGCATCTGTACATCTTGCAGAGCTTGTTGGCTAATGCGAGCAGTGTGCGGTCGGGCGTTATCCTGCTGATAAAGGGCATTGGGTACCCCCTGAAGGTAGGGGAGTGTCACCGGTCGCAGCACATCATCAACGTATCGTTGGGTCGTCATAGTGCCCTGAATACGAAGTAAAGGTGACCTGGAATCATACGCGATTGCGCCCCTAACCATGATTCCACGTTGTCGCACGGTGGGGCGTTCCACAATTGCTGCCGGATTGGACCTTTCTCCACGTCGACGCCACACGCGTACACGGCGACTATCACTGGACAAGCAGAAACGCGACTCATCTGAGAACATGACCCAGTGCCATTCCGTCATCCACGTCGATCTAGCCCGGCACCATTCCAAACGTTGGCGCCTATTCGGTGGGGTCAATGGCAGTCTTCTTAGCGGACGGCATGAGTGCAAGCCATTAGCAACCAATCGACGGGAAATGGTTCTGGTCGAGATGGAATGATCTAGGGTGTCTTGCACATGTTGCAGGATGGCGGTACAAGTGGCTTGTGGGGCCGCCACTGCTTGTCGAAGGATACGCCGATTCACACGTGCTGACGTCACTCTGGTTGCACCGGCATTCCTATAAATTGCCACATTTCCTTGTTCCAACCATCTTCTCCACAGTCGGTGCACCGTGGACGCACCAAGGTGTGTATCAGCTGCGATTTGACGTATGGACCAACCTGCACTTTTCAGTCCGATCACCATGCCCCTCGTAAAAGCGTCTGTCTGCTTGAACTGCCTCCGTTTACGATGACCTGGCATTCTCTGTTATTACACGTGTCTTTTGACACAAGAACAAAATTTCTACAATGATTTTCCTTGAAGAAATAACGACACAAATACTGTCCTTTCTGCAAGTTCCTTCCCTTATATCTTACTCCATGTGCGCACGAGAGCTGCGCATTTTACATCATTTGCATAACTCGGTTAGGCGCGTCTACCCTGAAATTTGCATAATTTATTGGCCACTATTTCTTGGTGTTCCATTTTCAATGTCACGCAGTGTATAATCGGGGAGATCTGGCAAAGACCAACTTATCAGACCGGACCAAAGCGACATAGGGCCACATTGCCTTCCCATAGGCCAAACTAGAAAGACATCAGTAATCTTGCACCTACACCTAGACATTGTGTGTAAATATGTTCCCTTTTTTTTAGGAACGAATATTTTTGTTTTCTTTTAACTTTTCTCATTTATTTGTAAATAGACTTACAGTTTTACTAGTTTTGTGGTGTTGGACTTTGTTTTTTAACTTACAGATATAGATAAAAGATTTCAATATTAGTCGATAATATCATTTTGTTTATAAACCATCAACATTAATGCCATCAACTACCAATCAACCCTTTATATATTATTACCTTTAATATTTTTATTTTATTTTTTATCATGTTTAGACTTAGAATTTTACAACTTCAGCTATTTTAGGCACCATTAAAAAAAAACCTACACCTAACAATATTTATAATATTTCTTAAACAGATAAAACATTTGTCATTTTATTTTTTTCTAATAGATTTTCAAAATGTTATTTTTGACGCTTCCCTTACAACCTCTTACTCTATCCCATGAACCATTCCTCCCAACTTTTTACACCCATCAAGAGATTATTGTTCATCAGCCATTTTTTTTTCATTGTTTAATCCGACTGGAACAAACCTTCCTCGCTATACCATTCCCAATGGTGAGTTTAGGATATCCAGCGTGATCTTTTTATTTTCTTTTTCTCATCGCCCGACTCATCATTTCAATTCACCATTTTTCAAATTTTCACTTTTTTTCATAATTCAACCGGCACAATCATTATGGACAACAGGGATCCCTCTTACCTCTACCTCTCCCTTTTACATCCATCAATCTTCCCACCTCTTTTCACTGTCTGAGCTAATGATGCAGACGGAATGTCTTGAGCCTTCTGTTAATGAAAACAATGCCTCACTTAAACAAGTTCGCATTGCATTGCAGAATGCTTGGGATACTACTTTACAGAAACATGCTCAGATACCCCCTTTCCCTTTTACAACCTTAGCGTCACATTATACGTTCAGTCAATAAACTAACTTCACTTTTTTCCCTCTCATCTTTTATGCAATAAGATATTATTTTCCTTGAACGATTCATTTCACCATATTTACCATTTTGTATTATATACTTTCTCTTAATCTTTTATCATTCATTTTGTGCATTTTTATTTTTACAACCTTGATTTTTATTTTATTGATACACCACCATTACAAAATCTTTCTCTTTTTAACTTGTAGCTTAATAATAATTTTAACTAATTTGTATACACATTATTTCTTTTATTTTTTTATAATAGGTTTGTTAGGTCATCATTCATTACATGTCATTCCCCCAACCAAACCTTCATCACAGGGGGCACATTCTGTAGTATATTTTGAGTTAGATAGTTCACAACCTTCTTCTAATATTTATTATAACCCCATATCTATATAAAAATATGTATCGACCTTGTAAAAATGGATGTAACAAATAAACAAAGAGGCAGACGTAGACCAAACGACGACATTGAGTTCAATCACCCCGTCAAAACGGCGCCAGGAAGTGACGTGATTGCAAGAGCCAATCAGGACTCACCGCCATATGCGGGGATCCAATATAAAAGGGCCCAGAAATGAGGCAAAGTGATCGTTTTCAGAGTGACGGCGTTATACGGTCGTTCGGGTCTCTCAGCCCCCCTTCTATCCGTGAGTAGGCTTAGGGCATCTGTGGCGCCCGTGGTTCGACTGCCTTCGTCCGTGGTCTACCTCTACTTCTTGGAGCTACCATCTAGACCTGTCTCTGTTCCTTGCTGTCACCGTGCGGGAATCCCATCACGCACCCACGACCACGACTGCCCAGTATATTCCACATCGGCTTGGTCAGGATTACTACATATATATATTTGAATTAAACCTAACGATTTGTTTGATATATTTGCATCAGAAGTTACAGGTAAATTTGAAGTGATCATTTTATTCTTCTCTATCGATTTGCTTTTTTAAAAATCGTGTGCACCAGACTGTGTCAATATGCCGAGGCGTTGCATTAATATTCCTGTTATTTTTTTGAAAACTTCTAAATAAGAATATGTATAATCATAATAATGTATGAAAAAGGCTTTGTAATTGAATGAATATATAAACGTTATTTTTTTTCATTTTTTGGCTTTTATACCCAATACACTCGTTTCTAAACCAACTGGAACTATTAAGGAAGAACTGCATTCTACATTGAATTCCTGCCAATGTTTGGATCGTGGGTATTGAGGTAGCGGGTAACTAGCAAAGGACGCCAGGAAGAGTGATAAGACAAAGAAAAGAGCTATATTCAGTGTATGATGATGATTCTTAGTCAAAATCCAAAATAATCCAACAAAATCAAGGAATGGAAAAATGTGCAACTGAAAGACTTTTAAATAATTATAACAAAATCAATAACGAGACACGGAATAAAACCATATAAATAAATGACAATACATACAGATATACAAGAACCTACAAGACAATTGTCATGGTATGGAACTAACATCTATCAACATTTTCTCATGACTAGCAAACGCCGCAGCCTTGCACAAAATTGACGTGAACCCATAAAACAGCTTTATGCACCCAAGATAGAGGACATTGCGACTGCAGGAATAGAGGCACATGAATATATCAAAGCCTTTAATTGTTTACGACAACAACAACATATTCCAATCAGACTTATCATGATTTAGCACTGACCTGAATCAAAATTATTGTCTTATATTACCACTATTAACAATCGTTCTGTTTGATTATAAAAAGGTTGTGAATGTATCCTTTTAAGTGGATGTTGCTATTGTGTTTATTAGTAGTAAATCGTGATTGAAGATCTCAAGTATGTAGAAATACATAGAACATTACTAATCCTCGTTCAATTTATAGCTGTTCGCTGACCTTCCCTCTTTTTTTAAATTCTCCTTTAATGATTAATTTTTACTCCTTAAAAGTGACTATTTTTATCCCTATTAAATCTTTAAGCATTTGGTAATTATTTGCAAAAGTAAACTGTTTATTTATATAGTCAAAACAAATAAGAAAATGTTATGATTTTTTGTTATCACTAAAAATTTTGAATATTAATATTAAAAATTGAAATATAAAAAAATTCAATTGGAATCTTTATTATATAAACTCACAGAATATATATTAATTTATTTGTTTTACAGAGTTGATTTATGTTTTTGCTTAGATGCGTTTTCAATATTCAGAAAATCATTGTTGTGTGGTGTATCAATTAATAATTAAAATTCAAAATTAAAACTTAAACATCAAAAAATAATTCTCACCTATAATAATTAAAATATTTATAATGGATTCAAAAATGAAATTTTTGCATAATATTCTTCTGGAAAACCTCAATAAGGTAGATATGATAATAGAAAATGGAATTGATGTAAATTTTAAATTTGACAGCAATTTAATAAGTAAATACTTTGGATATGTAGAAAGTCAACCTAATAGATTTGAAAGAAAACTTGAAAGGCTTAGGTATTTAATCGATGATTTGGATTCCCCACTGCATCTAGCTGCCGCTCTAGATAACAAATACCTTTGTAGAATATTATTAGACAAGGGTGCAGACATAAATGCCAGGAATAGGGAAGAAATAACTCCAATTCAGAAAGCTATCAATACTCACAATTTTCAAATATTCCAATATCTGATTATTGCAGGAGCAGATTGTAATATAACTGATATTGGGGGAAGAACCCCATTAATGAATGCCTCTAAGGAATGTGATGCAAACTTCTTAAAATATCTTTTAAAAGTCAACCTTGATTTAGAAGCGAGTTGCCTGCCAGATAGTAATCTTACAGCAATCTTTTATTCAATTCAATCGAGAAATTTTCTAAATTTCAAGCTATTGTTAGAAGCTGGTGCTGATATAGGCAAAAAGGATTTATCTAATAGCACTCTCTTACATCAAGCATGCTTATATGAGTCTCGAGAAGTGGCAAGTTTCCTGATCAAATCAGGAGCTGATGTGAATGAAAAAGATGTATGGGGTGATGCACCTTTATCTCTGACGATAGAAAATAAAAGCAATGAAATAGCAAAAATGTTAATACAAGCTGGCGCTTCAATAAATGCAAAGAATAAAAATCGTGAAACCGCGTTGTATAAAGCTTCTGATACTTATAAACCAGTTATCATTCACACACTTTTAGATGCTGGAGCTAACGCTAATATTGGAAAAATAAATGCTTTTTTACCTTTTGATTCAGCTGCATTCGGAATTACGATATCAAGAGAAGCCCATGATATCAGTGTATATATAGTTATAAAACGATTATTAAGATATTCTAATCATTTTAATTTAACCAAATATTTTAGATTCTTTCAAATCTATAATACAAGTTTCGAAGATATACCATTTGTAAAATTGATGATATCTTATTTTGTCTTAGGGCGCCCAACATATAGTTTTCCTGGAGATATTCAGTTACCAAATAATCTGATTGAATGGATGAATAGCTGCAAGAGTCAAGTTGCTATGATGGAGAATCATCTTCTTGGTAAATCCAATATTACATTGCTTAGTTTTTTGTTAGAAAATGACCAAAACAGGTTAGCGGGATATCTATCCAATAAATCAACAGGTCTACGTGAAAATATGGAATTGAACATGCCTTTTTATAAGAAACATTTTTCAAATTATTTTGAAATAATTCAAGAACGCTTTTCTGAAGGCATTGAGAAAGAAAAATTGCGTACAAAATTATTTTCGGTTGCCAAAGAACTGGATTTGAAAAGATCAAACAAATTCAATATATTGAGATTTGTCAATCAAATTCATTTTTGGAATTCAGAGTATTATATATCAGAACAAAAATAAATTCACAATAATAAAACTTAGTTATTTGTTTTGAATATATTTGTGTCTTAGTACAACTACTGTATTGTAAAATATATGAACTTGTACTTGACGGCGTTAATTTGTGTGTAAATACATATTCAATCCCAATAATACCTTAAAATATATATCATTAATTAATGTAATAAATTTCAAATAATTAATTTCTCTTTTGAAAATTATTTTTGTTTACTTTTGCCACGTTTGTTTTGTAATCACTCTTTTATATTCAACTCTAATATTGCACATATTTTAAGATTTTGTTTAATAATATATTAATCATTAGCTGGCCTTCTTGGCTTTTATATTTTTAAATTATATTGCTGAGTCAAATGGTTTATTAATATATCTAGGGTAGAATAAAATTTTCATCATTTATAAATTTGGTAATGAAAACCTGTTTTAAAAATTAAGAACTTGCTCATTTTTGAAATGATCTTTCGTATTTTTAAATATTATGTGTAAATAATAAATAACTGTTGTGTAATACATTGAGGTTACCATTTCTGTAAAATATAGACACTTCGACCAGTTAGAGTTTTTTTCAGCGTTTCAATAAAAATATTTTTTCTTTGTCAGAAAAAAATAAATAAAAAAGCAATTGGCAAAGCGTTAAAAATTGTTCTGTGGAATATAGAACAATTTTCAACGCCTTGCCAATTGCTTTTATTTCTATTTATTTCTCCTGTCGAAAAAAAAAACTCTAATTGGCCGAAGTGTCTATATTTTACAGATCTATGAATGCCAGCCAGCCAATTCCTATCCGCAAGAATGATTTTTAAGTCGTTTGCATCTCATTGGTAAAAAATATTCTCTTGATAACACTAATATACAAACTTTTTCCTTCTCAATATTGAAAGTTGTTTCTAGTAAATTCCTATTGTTAGAACATGAATATACCTTAATTTTTCGAAATTAGCCTAATTTTTTTAAATGTAATTGAAAATATTAAATTTTATAAAGAAGCTGATGTCATCACTGTCATAAACATATTTTGAAGTTATTGTGTGACTTTGTAAGCATAAAAGATAATAATCATTTAGATGAAATGCATACCATTGCAATTTTATACCAAGAAGGGGTTTAAAATATATTTATTTTCATAAATATTTTAAATATATAAATAATGTCGTGTAAATTCAAAGCTGATCCAGTAATGTTCTGCTACATTTTTGGAAAATTTACAATGCCCAAACAGAGACCTATCAGCCTAAAGATAAAAGAATGCTATAAAGAATATTTTGGTGTGGCCTTAGGTGTTCAAGACAAGTGATGGTGACCCCATAGTGAGGGGATAACGTACTATCAACGGCTTTGGCAATGAAATCGGGGAAATCAGAAGGTATTACCTTTGGTGTACGAATGGTTCAGCAATAACCAAAAAATCATTATGTCATTGTTATTTTTGTGTTTGCAAAATCACAGGCCTTAATAGCAAAAAGAAGCAAACTAACTTTTATCCTAATATATCATCAGCTAGGCAACCTATTCCTCACGACCTACAGAATCCCATTCTAATTCTCAAAACGGTTCAAGAATCCTATATCAAAAAGGATGATCAACACACAGCATTTGCAGATGATCATCAATTAGAATACCCTGAAATCATTTCAAGTTAAAGTGGCATCCTACATTTATTTGATCAGGCATCATTAAATGATCTAGTTAGGGATCTTGCGCAATCAAAAGAAGCAGCATAATTCCTTGTATCAAGATTAAAGCAAAGAAACTTCTTGTTACCACAAACCAGAATCTCTGTCTATCGTAATAAGAAACTATGATTCTAGCCATTTTTTTAGGAAAGAGGATCAGTGTTCTGCAATGATATTGGAGGCGTTTTTAAAACTCTGCAAATTAATTACAATGCTACCTAGCGTAGACTCTTTATTGATTCCTCTAATGAAAGTTGAAGGCTTGTTTCCTCAATATGGTAGAGTATTATCTTTCATAGCAATTTACCAGTTGCCTATTCAAACCAAATGAAAGAAACCTATTTGACTCTTAAGAAAATCTTAGAATTGTTGAATTATGCTAAAATTATGCGGTGAATTATGCGGTGATCTTAAAATTATAGGAATTTTACAGGGCTTGCAGAAATGAAACATAAAGTATCCTTTCTTTTTATGTAAGTGAGACAGTAGAGACAGAGGTATCATTATATACAAAAATGTGGCGAAAAAGTATGTTTCTTTTCGGTGAACAAAACGTTTGAAGTGAACTGCCTGTCTATAAACTAAAAATGCTTCTTTCCTCTTTACATATTAAATTCGGGTTAATAAAAAATTGTGTAAAGGATTTAAAAAAAGATAGTAATGCTGTCAAATATTTAATGACTAAATTTCCGAAGATTAGTTGTTCTAAGATAAAGGAAGGTATTTTCATTGAACCTCAAATTCGTAAAATAATAAATGACGAAGAGTTTATTGTAATATTGAAAGAAGATGAGAAAATGTTTGGGTTGTATTCACTGACGTTGTCAAACACTTTTTAGGCAATAATAAGTTACCGAATTTTTCAAGAATTATTCGAGAAGAATTATTCGAAAATCGTAGAAAAAATGATTTCCAAATTCCTTTTCTTGGGTGCTTAATGAATCTAAAATTGCATTCTATAGATTAACATTTTAACTTTTTCCCTGATAATCTCATTGCAGAGAGCGAAGAAAAAGGTGAAAGTTTCCATCTAGATATTAAAATCATTGGGCAACGATTCAATGGTCTTTGGAATCAACTTATAGTGGCGGATTATTGTTAAAATCTGCTGCGTGAGGACAAACAAGCAAAATATAATAGACTTTACAGAGAAAATCTTCAAATTAACGCATATTTTTTTTAATTCATTTTAAATATTACTGCATCTTTATAAATAACTAGCCTAATAACCTGGACAAGACCCGGGTTTTACCTGATTAAAGGTTTTTATTCAAATACTATTTGTTACGATTATAAATTGGCGCTGAGGATATCACTCTTAGGAACATCCTGCTCCAAACTTGTGTGAGGTTTCAAAATATAAAGATAAAATGTAAATTTTCACAACGACATTTGAAAATTCTATTTAATCGATTTTTAAATACTATTCGAGGCAATTATAAATTGGCGCCTTGGATGTCACTCTTGTGAAACGTCCCGCTCCAAACTTTGTGTCTGAGAAGCCATATTTTTATAGAGAGATGATTTGACTTCGTGTCTTCTGCTCGAATGAATGTTTTTCTGTTAGAATTATGTTCCTGCATACTAAATATGAACTGGCTTCGCCCGTGGTCTCTGCTATTTAAGTAACCCAGGTTCCTGGAGCGTACAGAAGTCGCCAACTACCCGATTTGGAATTTTTCCTGATATAATTTTGTATCAAATATTCAAACATGATACAGCAATAGTGTCATCATTTTCTGAATTGAAAAAATATATTTTTTTGCCTAGAACCTCTTAATTTCAATTTTATTGGCTAATAACCCAATTAATATCTCTTTCATATTTTTCTCTATGTCCTGTTAAAACGTTTTACATGTTCCATAGGTCAGATGATATCACCTCTCATCTTCGCCGTTTGATGCGCTGCTAGCGAGCGAAAGGGCAAATTTGCAAGGCAATTTTCAAATTGCTCGTAGAATATTCGAGATAGAGACCTGTAATTTTCACTATGTTTTCCAGATTCTACTATATATACTGTTGAAATATTAGTCAGATTAGTTACGTATTTTGTGGACGTGTTTAGCCGACAAACATAAAAACATTCCTACATATATACATACACTGACTTTCATATATAGGGATATTTATTAAGCCAGATTAAATGGTTTTTCTCATACATAGCTCTTTGTTAAGACCTTCCATCTTATATATAAAAACAATTCTTTTGATAATTTTGAAAAAGAAAGAGAAAGAAATTAGATTTTTAAATGAAAATTTATATGGATAGAGTAAGTAGTTTGATATATATATATATATATCTATATATATAAAAATGAATGTTTGTATGTTTGTCTGTCTGTTTGTTTGTATGTCCGGTATACAAATTCGCAGTAGTTCACTAATTCAAACCAAAATTTCCATACATAGGTAAAAGAATACGGGGAAGACAATAGGCTTTTTTAAAAATATATATAAATCAATTATTACAACTATATATTTTTAGTCAGAAAATGATGATGACGATATTGCTGTACCATGTTTGATTGGGAAAAATTCCAAAAAGCAGAGACCCTGGGTGACACCAGTTCATTATTTTGTATGCAGGAACAAAATTCTAACAGAAAAACATTCATTCGAGCAGAAAACAAATGCCAGATCATCTTTCTATAAAAATATCGCTTCTCAGACACAAAGTTTGGAGCGGGACGTTTCACAAGAGTGACATCCACGGCGCCAATTTATAATTGTAACGAATAGTATTTGAATAGGGTACATTTAATAGGGTAAAACCCGGGCGTTGCCCGGTTCATTCGGCTAGTATATATATATACACTGCGTGACATTGAAAATGGAACACCAAGAAATAGTGGCCAGAAAATTATGCAAATTTCAGGGTAGATGCGCCTAACCGAGTTATGCAAATGATGTAAAATGAGCAGCTCTCGTGCGCACATGGAGTAAGATATAAGGGAAGGAACTTGCAGAAAGGACAGTATTCGTGTCGTTATTTCTTCAAGGAAAATCATTGTAGAAATTTTGTTCTTGTGTTAAAAGACACGTGTAATAACAGAGAATGCCGGGTCATCGTAAACGGAGGCAGTTCAAGCAGACAGACGCTTTTACGAGGGGCATGGTGATCGGACTGAAAAGGGCAGGTTGGTCCATACGTCAAATCGCAGCTGATACACACCTTGGTGCGTCCACGGTGCACCGACTGTGGAGAAGATGGTTGGAACAAGGAAATGTGGCAATTTATAGGAATGCCGGTGCAACCAGAGTGACGTCAGCACGTGTGGATCGGCGTATCCTTCGACAAGCAGTGGCGGCCCCACAAGCCACTTGTACCGCCATCCTGCAACATGTGCAAGACACCCTAGATAATTCCATCTCGACCAGAACCATTTCCCGTCGATTTAGTTGCTAATGGCTTGCACTCATGCCGTCTGCTAAGAAGACTGCCATTGACCCCACCGAATAGGCGCCAACGTTTGGAATGGTGCCGGGCTAGATCGACGTGGATGATGGAATGGCACAGGGTCGTGTTCTCAGATGAGTCGCGTTTCTGCTTGTCCAGTGATAGTCGCCGTGTACGCGTGTGGCGTCGACGTGGAGAAAGGTCCAATCCGGCAGCAATTGTGGAACGCCCCACCGTGCGACAACGTGGAATCATGGTTTGGGGCGCAATCGCGTATGATTCCAGGTCACCTTTACTTCGTATTCAGGGCACTATGACGGCCCAACGATACGTTGATGATGTGCTGCGACCGGTGACACTCCCCTACCTTCAGGGGGTACCCAATGCCCTTTATCAGCAGGATAACGCCCGACCGCACACTACTCGCATTACCCAACAAGCTCTGCAAGATGTACAGATGCTTCCCTGGCCACCGTACTCTCCTGATCTCTCACCAATCGAGCACGTCTGGGACATCATTGGACGCCGTTTGCATGCCTTTCCACAGCCGCGTTCAGAAGACGAACTGTGGCAAATGGTTGAGAGGGAATGGAGAGCCATCCCTCAGGACGCCATCCGTACTCTGATTGACTCTCTACCTAGACGTGTTGCTGCGTGCATCGCCGTCCGCGGTGGTCCTACTTGCTACTAAGCCGACGCCGTTCTCGCTCGGTATTATGACTATCATTTTGAAATAAAGATCACTTATTGTTCGTCCCTGTCTCTCTCTGTCTGCCGAGTTTAATCACTTTCTGGCCACTATTTCTTGGTGTTCCATTTTCAATGTCACGCAGTGTATATATCTAAGGGCAGTTATTGGAGTGAAATATATACGCATGCATATATGTATAATATTGTTTCTTCATTTGCACTATTTTTGGCGAATTTATTTATATAGTAATATGTTTATTCTCATAACCTTTCCTCAAATAGATGAATATCATGTGTAAAAAGCATTGTATCTATAAATTTTGAAATCTAGCTAAACGAATAAAATATTGATATCACGTTAATCAGCACAAATATTATTCACACAGAAAATGATTTATTTATTTAAGGACGTGATTTTTTTTTCATTTTGTGTACTAGTGTTATTTTATTTGTTCATTATCCCATTATATGAATGGATATATAATGATAGCCAGTTATATTTTTCTCTTTAAGACTAGGTGAGTCTTTGCTTTATCTCTCTCTATATAAAAGCCTATGTATGTATGTATGTATGTTTTTCAGCTATGCATATCCTCAGAACGTAACTATTCTCGCTTAGATATCAACAGTAAATGTATTTATGTGTGAAAAAATTAAATTTCAGGTGTTGGTTATAAAATCGAAAAGGCATATCCAGACCACGTTCACATCAACCTTTTAGGTGTCAGAGAGCCATTTAATGGAACAGAAATCAACTAATTCTTGATTTAGCCTGTTCTCTAATATCACTGGTCAACAATAATTTTGCACAAGAGAACCTGATTATGTTTCTAGTGTAACTTTTAATGCTGAACTCAAAAATCTAATCAGAAATTTCTCATCACCTATGGTTTTTGCGTGACGGTCTTTTTTTAGTATTGGGATAAATACAGTAAAAAATGCAAACAAATGTTATGTAAGCAGTTTTGCATAATCCTTATTACATTACACTGGTTTATCAAAAATTATTTTTCTTCGTCCACAAAGAAATAGCATCTTATCTACATGTCCTGAATCCAAATAAACCATTAGTTTTTTTTCTATTACGCAATATTTCTGAGATACACCTACTTGAAATTTGGTAATATTGTTAATATATAGGCATATATTAAGAAAAAAGCATCTCCTTATCGTGCAACTGAAAGTTGCTGATGGCTGGCGCCATCTATCGGAATAAATATCAACTATTCTCGTTGATTTTAATTATTCCAGAATTGGCCAAATACCCATTCTTGATTAATCAAGAAAAGCTAACCACAGACGCGTTTCGGGCTGTTGGCCCTTATCAGCGTGGTGCAAGCTGTACCTCAACGAGAGAGAAAATATGGTTTCACGGGCTACTAACCAAAAGTTATGATTTTTGAGCCCAAGCGCGATGTCAGGTGGCAAGGGACCCTAGGATCTGGCTGCAGGAGATGTGTCGCAGGGGTAGTGGAAACGTTGGGCAAGCAGGGGAACAGCGCCAAGGTGAAGTGAGGCAGGAGCATTGAATTGGCCAGGAATCCAGTAGAAGTGGCAGATGAAATTGGAGGCAGAAGGTCCTTGAAGCCTAGAACTTGAGGGCCCTAGACTTCAGGATGGGGCAGCTTGAGGCTCTCGCCTCGTGCTTGTCAGGAAGGCCCTTGGAGCAGCAGTTGGCACATTTGGAGGTGCGCTGGTCAGCAATGGATGGGCAGGCGCGGCCTTCATGGCCGTCTTGACCACAGTGGAAGCACTTAGGAGCTCTGGAGCATTGGGCAGAGTTGTGGCCGAAGCCACAACAGCGGAAGCAGACGCGGGCGCGGATGGACTCCTCGAAGTTGAGGATTACTCCATCAACCACGATTCTCCCGCGAACGCCCAGGGCTCTAAAGGTCTTGAGGTCCACCTCGATGAAGGCGGTGCAGGTCCCGCTTCTGGGTGCAGAACGGTGCGCCACGCGCACCACCTTGTCCCCAGGAAGCTTTCTAACAGCAGCGGTTTCCAGGAAGGTCTCCTCAATTGTGGAGTTGGATGTCTCCTCATCCACTTTGAAGAGGCAGATCCGTGGCAGGATCTCCTTCTGCTGGCGGACCTTCATTCCATTCAACTTGCTGGCCAGGGAGGTTGTCACCTCAGGGATGGTGTCAGGATTACTGGAGTGGAGGACCAGCTTCCCCTTGGTGTGTAGGGAGGCCCAAACGCCTTGTGGGAGAGTGTGGGCAGCGCGGACAGCTTTTAGCATCTCCCTTGGGTCAGCCTGTGGGTCATCAGAGATGACCACTGTGTGGGCCGCCGATTTTTCTCCGTGGAGGATCACTTGGGCGGCCGCAGGCTTGGATACGCGGGAAGGCGCAGGTTTTGAAGGACCATTCAGGTTTGTCCTCTTTGCAGGCGGGTTGGGAGAGCAGCAGGAGCAGGAGTGGCGGACTTGATTGGGTCAGTCTGGGAAATGGTTTCCTTGCAGGAAGGAGCAGGGCAGGTTTGAGTGCCGCGGCAAGCAGTCTTGGGCTTGTTGGCCTCCTTAATTTCGTCCAACTCTGCGAAGGACTCGAGTGTGTCAGTGAGGTTCTCTACATTGGTAGCGAGGGCTTTGATCATTTCAGTCCGCGAGGCGATGTAGCGGATCAGGTCCTCATGCAGGGATTTCAGGGCAGGATGGCCAATGGAGCTCAGGATGCTGCAGTTGCGTGAGATCACCATCTCATCTTCCCTCTCCAGGTCGGCGACGTTCACGATGGGCTTGTAGGCCTTCTTTTTCTTCTTGGCAGGATTCATGTATGTCACGACCCCAATTCCAAATGAATTCAGAGTAGTAATAATATATAGTACCTCAACGAGCAAAAAAATTGGTCATTAAGGCATCCTGAAAAATCATGAAACGGGTAGTTAAGGCCAGAATTGCGTGAGGATGCTACACAACGTGAAAAAATAGTACAAATGTGACATTGTACTGGGATAAGGTGCATAAATTAAGAAAAAAGCATCTCCTTATCGTGCAACTGAAAGTTGCTGATGGCTGGCGCCATCTATCGGAATAAATATCAACTATTCTCGTTGATTTTTAATTATTCCAGAATTGGCCAAATATGAACGAAACATATTTATTTATTGAAAAGCAGTGACAGTGGATTTTCTTCTTTACTTTGCTTGTGGTAGATCCCTCTTGAGTGTCCAGGAGTAGTCGGCAAGCATAGCGGGACTTCATTTACCTTGGTACCGCTTCTCCATGCTTGATATATCTTGATGAAACCTCTCACCATGCTCATCGCTAACTGCGCCAAGATTGTCTGGAAAGAAATCTAGATGTGAATGCAGGAAATGGATCTTGAGAGACATGTTACATCCCAGTGCCTTGTAGGAAAGCAACAGATCATTAACTATGTCTCGGTAATTTTCAACCTTGACACTTCCTATGAAGTTTTTGCAAAACGTTTCTAAAGGAATTCCATGCTGTTGCTTCAACTTCATTCAAACTATTTTGAAAATTTCCATCCTGCTGCAATTCTCGAATCTGAGGTCCAACGAAAATGCCTTCTTTAATCTTCGCTTCACTTATACTAGAAAATTTTGTTTTAGGTAGGCAAATCCACTGGCATTTCGATCCATTGCCTTGACAAAGTTCTTCATTAATCCCAGTTTAATATGTAATGGTGGTAAGTAAATATTTTCTGAATCGATCAGGGGTAGATTTGCAATATTTTTATATTCTGGAGTAAAGATTTTACGGTTTGGCCAGATTTTTTAATGTAATGCCTTTCCCTATCTCTGCTATCCCACTCACACAGAAAACAACAAAATTTTGTATATCCAAGCTGTAATCCACGCAAGAGAGCAACGACTTTCAAATCGCTGCATATTTTCCAACCGTATCTTTCATATTCTATCTTTTTCACAAGCAGTTTCATGTTTTCGTGAGTCTCTTTCGTGTTGGATGCATGTGATATTACTGTATTTATCCCAATACAAAAAAAAATACCATCAGGCAAAAACCATGGGTGATGGGAAATTTCTGATTAGGTTTTTGAGTTCAGCATGAAAGGTTACACTAGAAACACCATCAGGTTCTCTTGTGCAAAAAAAAAAGTTTTGGCCAATCCATTTTCTTGAAAATATCCTGCATGATAGTCTTGTCAAACCAGTTGAAAACCTAAAATACTAGGTATTGCGATTTCACCGCCACTTTTTTGTTGTGACGACGATCTAAATTCTATAGAGGTAGTCACTCACCTCTATTCTTGGTCGGCGGGGTTGAAGGTTCAAAATTAAGGTGTCGCTGCTTATAGCACTATTAAAATATTAGACGAAAACAGGAGGGAAATTATATTTATTATAATTTAAGAAAATAAGTAAAGTATTATTTAATTAATTATATTTTTAAATATTTACACTAAAAGAATCGGAGATCAGGGCAAATTCTAGCGTTCGAAAGTTGTTTACAGGTTCTTCTGTATTTGTTTTCTCATTTTAGCCGCTGCATCCCCGTAGCCGCTTCCGTCGGCCTCCCATTGGCTGCTTCGGACGCCTTCTTTTCCAAAATTTCTCCCACCTTCGAGTTGGCGTCTCGACGACTCAAACATGGAAAGGAAAAGTTCAGTAGATCCAATCGGTTGGGTCTCTTGATGGGCCGTCCGTAACTTGACACAACATTCGGGGTTTCAATGTGATGTTGCTCTTGTTGTGAAGTCAAAGGGTCCTCTTCAGTTGTCAATCGAACTTCTTGTGTGGCAGATCGCTCCGTTAGAGGGTCTCGACATCTTATCTCGGGCGTTATCTCTAAATTGTAGAGTTTTTGAATAGGTCGTATTTTATCACCTGATGAAGTTTTCACTTTCGCAACCCTCACAAGTCCATCTTTTCCTGGATAGAGTTGGATTATTCTGGCTAACGGCCAGTGTAGTCTCTTTAAACTCTCTTGTCCAATGAGCACCATGTCTCCCACCTTGAATGGTATAGTAGTCTTCAGGCGTCTCGTTTCTTGTCTCAGGAATCCAAAATATTCGATACGAAATCGTTCTCTAAGATCTTCTCGTACACGTTTGATATATTGATATTTGCGGGAGAGGGTCTGGTTATCAATCAAGTCCAGGTCTGGAACGCCAACCTCTCTGACCTCATGTTAGAACAACGGTGGTGTCAATGGAACGAGATCCTCACTTTTTTCAGTTAGGTAGGTCAGAGGGCGTGTGTTCATCAAGCTTTCGACGTCACACATTACCGTGGACAGTTCTTCATATCCCAAGGAGGTTTGACCGAGAATTCTAAAAAGCAATTGTTTCATCATTCCTATCAAACGCTCCCACCATCCACCCCACCAAGGAGCACCAGGCGGTATGAATTTCCAGGTGATGTTTTTCAATGTGGGATCACATTTTAATCTCGAAAAATCAATCTTCTTTAAAGTATCAGTCATGCCTCGGAAATTAGTCCCGTTATCCGAATACACAATCAATGGGCGGCCTCTTCGAGCAATAAATCGGCGGAAAGCTTGGAGGAAGGCTTCCATAGGCAAAGATGTCACAAGTTCCAGATGAACTCCTGCTATTTCGAAAACTGCAGCATCTCGGTCTTCTTCCTTTATTCCAATTTGTAAAAATGCTTTCTCAATATCGGAAGAGACACCTACTTCATATTTCCGGAATTTATTTAAAAGTCTTGGTATAATTTCTATCAAATTGGGTCCCTTATCCAGACAGTCATTCAGGGAAAGTTTACCTCTCTTCCGGGCCGACGCATTAAATACTGGCCGTATTCTAGAAGTTTGACTGTTCCTTTTATACACTGGTCGATGTGGCAGGTAGTGTACACCATCTAGTTTATCCTCTCTGGCATACTCGATTATCCCCTGATTCATCCATTCTTCAAAGATTTGTCCATACTCATTCATGTCTCCAACTTCTTCAAGTTTTCTTCTTACAGAACTTAGTTGGTTTTCGGCTAGGTCTCTATTCGAAGGAATCTTTTCCTTGTCTTTCACCCAGGGTAGAGCTACCTCATAGCGCTCCTCAATATCTCGCGTCGTGGTGTGGGCGAAATGTTCCTCCATTTCAGTTAAAGTAAACTTTAATTTTTTAACATATTTTCTATTAAGCAAACATAATAACTTTTAAATATTAGGAAAGTTTAAAGTTTTCATTTCATTGTGTTTTTTTAAAACAAAATCACCATTTTCAAAAATTAAAGGTTCGGTTATATTCGTTTTCCGTTTTTCGTTTAAGGAGGCTTGTTTGATTATTAATTTGAATATAGTTGATATATTTTAACCAAGAAATTTTTACTAAATGAATGAAATATTTTGTGTGAATTGTTACTTTGAAAATTGTTTGCAATTTTTCAGTACAATTTTTATCATCATTTTTTTTTACTATTACAAAGAAAGAAAATAATAAATTTTTAATAAAAAATTTGAACAAAATCATAGGGTATACGCTATTTTTAAGTAAAACCTCTAGGTATATGCTATCTAAATTTTAAAAGCATAGGGTATACGGCGTATACCACCGTATACCCTCCACTACAGCACTGCTCCTAAATAAGGAATATATAGAAAGTCCATGTG
Source organism: Cordylochernes scorpioides (assembly GCA_030710605.1). Classification (NCBI taxonomy): domain Eukaryota; kingdom Metazoa; phylum Arthropoda; class Arachnida; order Pseudoscorpiones; family Chernetidae; genus Cordylochernes; species Cordylochernes scorpioides. Next base: position 98,154,166 of record CP092871.1, read on the forward strand.
TCCAAATTAAAATGAAAAATGTCTAAATCGTAATGAAAGATGTCTTAATTAAAATTTCTAAACAAAAGTTAAAGTTTTGAAAATAGAATTATCCATAAATAAATCTTTAATAAAAAAGGCATATATTGGATCAAACTATCATTTATTTTACCAATATTTCAGTTGGCTGAACGCCAACATTTATCAAGGTGTTATAACATATTTAATGTGTGTCAACAACAAACTCAGCGCCACATAACGTCAACAGAATTAAGTTTTAAAAAAATATTTTGTTATATTCAATGGGTAGGGAATTTTTTTCATATATATATTAATTTTATGGAAAAAAAAATAAATAAATATATATATATACGAGGGTTGTCCGTTAAATAAGTTCCACGGGGCACCACTGTCATGAGGATCGCTTTTAGGCGCGAGCCGACTGTGCGGGCTCGTAGCTTGTTCTCCCCACTCCAATTTCCCACCAAGGCCACGTCGCTGGTAAGCTTAGTCTTGGCTGAGCAACCGTTAGTGATGGAGCTTCCCCTCGTGTCTCCCGCCAGCTGAGAATTACGGTCAGTAATTCGCTTTTTGGCTGTAAAGAAGAATTCGGCGAAGGACATTCCTACTGAACTCTGTCAAGGGAAAGGAGAAGGATGTACGAGTTCCGGGATGGTGCGCAGATGGGTCAGAGAATTTAAAAACGGCCTAACAGACGTCCACGATGAACCGCGTGCTGGACGGCCATCGGTTTCGGACGAAACCATTGCCAAAGTCGAAGCGGCAATGCTTGAAGATCAACGGGTTACTGTGCGGAAGCTCTGCGATTTGGTTCCTGATGTAGGTAAAACCACCATCGACAAGATTTTGTGTGAAAATTTAGGGTATTCAAAGGTCTGCGCAAGATGGGTTCCGAAAATGCTGGCTGAAGACCATAAACGACAGCAGGCTGAAGCGGCCCAGAAATTTCTCGATTGTCACGAAACTAACGAAGAGGAATTCTTGGATTCGATCGTTACTGGTGATGAGACCTGGGTACACTACACCACACCGGAGACAAAGGAGCAATCCAAGCAGTGGAAGCACACTTCTTTGTCGAAACCTCGGCTTTCTGCCGGGAAACTTATGGCTACCGTCTTTTGGGACCGAAAGGGCCTATTCTTGTGCGACTTTATGCGTCGGTATACAACAATAAATTCCGACCGGTACTGTGAGACCTTAAAACAACTTAGACGCGCGATTCAGAATAAGAGGAGAGGGATGTTAACCAAAGGGGTGCGTTTTCACCAAGACAACGCTCGGCCGCACACACCGCCCGTCAAACCACCGCCCTCATCGAAGAATTTGGATGGGAATTGCTGTCAAATCCACCTTACAGCCCGGACGTAGCTACTAGTGACTTCCATCTCTTCCCCGAGTTGAAGAAAAACCTGGGTAGAACCCAATTCCAGGACGATGACGAGTTGGAAGAAGCGGTTTTAGGCTTTCTACGAAGCCAGGCGGCAGAGTTCTTTGACTGTGGGTTACATGAGTGGGTGTCCCGAATGCAAAAATGCGTCGAACGAAACGGGGAATATGTAGAAAAAGGAAAAAAGTCTGATAATTACGAAAATGTATAGTACAGGGCAAATAAACCTGTTTTTCTGTAAGAAAAACCTCGGTGGAACATATTTAACGGACAACCCTCGTATATATAATTCCCTACCCATTGAATATAACAAAACTAAATGAATGGCCGGGGTTTTACCCGAGTGCGTATATATTTTAAAAACGTTTTAATTCAAATACTATTCGTTACAATTATAAATTGGCGCCATGGATGTCACTCTTGTGAAACGTCGCGTTCCAAACTGTGTGTTTTTAGAACGTTTTAATTAAAATACTATTCGTTACAATTATAAATTGGCGCCGTGGATGTCTCTCTTGTGAAACGTCCCGCCCCAAACTGTGTGTGTCTTGAAAATATAAAAATAAAAATGTGAATTTTCATAAAGATTATATCATGTCGATTTTTTTTTTGCATTTCACCGACTAAATCGATAGAGATAATTATATTTGCAACATGAACTTAGGTATATTGACTAAATAGAAAACTGCATAGTAATAAAGATCATTTTTTAAAGGCACCATGTCGTTTTTTTTTCAATAAAATCGAAACAAAAATTAACGATAAATAACGATAATTGCCTTAAAAAGAAATTGCCTTAAAAAAAAGAAACATTCGCGGTGATTTTGTCTTGCATTCGTTTATACAATTATTATATACGAATGACCCGGGCAACGCCCGGGTTTTACCCGATTAAATGCTTTTGTTCAAATACTTGTCGTTACAATTATAAATTGGCGCCGTGGATGTCATTCTTGTATAATATATAAATGAGTTTTAAAAATTGTAAAAAAAAAAAAAAAAAAATGCAACTGCCGGGAATCGAACCCGGGCCGCCCGCGTGGCAGGCGAGCATTCTACCACTGAACCACCGATGGTTATGAAAAATCCCATCCGTGAGCTTCAGACAAACAAACAGACAGAATAAGGCAAATATATAAGTAGATACGAATGACCCGGGCAACGCCCGGGTTTTACCCGATTAAATGCTTTTATTCAAATACTATTCGTTACAATTATAAATTGGCGCCGTGGATGTCATTCTTGTATAATATATAAATGAGTTTTAAAAATTGTAAAAAAAAAATGCATCGGCCGGGAATCGAACCCGGGCCGCCCGCGTGGCAGGCGAGCATTCTACCACTGAACCACCGATGGTTATGAAAAATCCCATCCGTGAACCCTCTCAGCGGTTTCGCCAAATTAATCTCTAGACCGCTCTACTATTGTATTGGACTGGTTTTGTTATATACCCTGCATTTTCTATGGAAGGCAGCTAAATGGTGTTTAGTGAACTATGGACATAAGCTTATAGGTCTGTAGAGGTACATACATATAAATTTCAAGGTATTGCATCGAGCAAAGCTCTTCCGCGCAAAACATGTTTTCATAACCATTATATATTGGTAAATTAAATTTTATTGCCCTCTATCGTTAAAATTATACACAAATAAATTTACTGGCAATGCGTTTCTTTTTTAAATCTCTACAGACCTTACTGCAATGATATGATTTAATGAATGAGAGGGCTTGGCTCATCAGTAGTGAGTCTAGAGATTAATTTGGCGAAACCGCTGAGAGGGTTCACTACTGATGAGCCAAGCCCTCTCATTCATTAAATCATATCATTGCAGTAAGGTCTGTAGAGATTTAAAAAAGAAACGCATTGCCAGTAAATTTATTTGTGTATAATTTTAACGATAGAGGGCAATAAAATTTAATTTACTAATATATAATGGTTATGAAAACATGTTTTGCGCGGAAGAGCTTTGCTCGATGCAATACCTTGAAATTTATATGTATGTACCTCTACAGACCTATAAGCTTATGTCCATAGTTCACTAAACACCATTTAGCTGCCTTCCATAGAAAATGCAGGGTATATAACAAAACCAGTCCAATACAATAGTAGAGCGGTCTAGAGATTAATTTGGCGAAACCGCTGAGAGGGTTCACTACTAATGAGCCAAGCCCTCTCATTCATTAAATCATATCATTGCAGTAAGGTCTGTAGAGATTTAAAAAAGAAACGCATTGCCAGTAAATTTATTTGTGTATAATTTTAAAAACCTATATATCAGATGGCTTGTTTGTCTTCTGCTTGAGTGAATGTTTTGATGTTAGAATCTTGTTCCTGCCTGCTAGAAGTGATGATCTGGCTTCGCCCGTGGTCTGATGTAATGAATATTCCCCGAAAAATATTTTTTTTCTGACAAATTTCTCTCTCTCTCTCTCTCTGAAAGAAATTTGTTTCTAACAATCAAACATGATAGAGAAATTTTGAAATATAGATAAATATCATTTTCTGACAAAAAAGGTATTATTTTGCTTATCCCTAGTACACGCGGTACAGGCCATAGTAATCATGGTGGGTAGAAGTAGGCGACTGCTTTTACTGTATGTGCACCACATGTCTACACACGTGAAAATCATTTCGACTGAATTAAAAATATAATAAAAATAAATGCATTATTTTTATTGTGTTTTAATACTAATTTCATTTTAAGGAATAGATTTTTTATTTGCATTATATATACACAATATGATGTAAATTTTATCCTTCATTCCGGTTCATATCCTCCATTAAATCCTCTTGGCGTATGGTTGCATAACTTGAAAATTTCCTTACCGAAGAAGTCCTTGTTCTTGGAATGATTGTACCATTGAAATCATATAATCATCGGAATCTTCACCGACCATCTCAGTAGGAATGAACGAGTCTACATTCATGATATCATAGTCCTCAGGATTCCTGATGTTATAAGCAACCTCAGTGAATTCATGTCTGCATATTGGACAGATAATCGTCTTTTTGCACCATGCCTTCAGACATTCCAGATGGAAGAGATGTTTTGGACAGTTTAGGGGAAAACACAATTTCTTCTGGCTGATGGTGTCCAGACAGATGGAACAATTTTCAACAATTTCAGACATTTCTGGATCAAATTTTAAAATATATTCGCAATTATATTTATTCTTTAACGACGAAACAAGAGGTAGAACATAAACAAGGAAGTAAACTTAGTAACTGAATAATATTTAAATTAATCAATGAGATTATAATCTGTTTTTATTAATTAATATATATATTTTTATTTTTAGCTCTATCACAAAATAATACTGAAAAACGTTTAAAAGTTTAGAATTAAATTAAAATTTAAAAACTCTATATAGAGTAGAAAATCCTTGAATAATTTTAGCTTGGAAATTAAATCTATCTATCTATCTTCTATATATATATATATAAATGAATGTATGTGTGTCTGTTTGTTTGTTTGTCCTTTATGCCTGACCAAACCACTCATTGGATCGCCATGAAACTTTGGGAAGTTATTTAGTATAGTACTGGGAAGGTTTCTAGCAAATAAAATTTTTGAAATAACTTTTCGCCTAGAAATAATCAAGATAAATATTCTAATTTATCTGTTATAATTCAACAATCTGCTCTAAATATTATCATGATGATATGATGATTTTGTAATGTAGAAAATTAGGAAAGACAAAATTCAGGATGACACGGCAATTTATTTGAGACAAGAATAATGATACAATTCAAAGGCAAGATACTATTCCTTTAACTTCCAATTACCGAGGGAACCAATTAATATTGATTTTATTCAACTTATCGAATATTTTTCAAGGGACCGGGGAAAAATGTTCACTTTATCGAGAGATTCGTTAAACAAACCTTTACTCGGGTAAAACCCGGGCGAAGCCGGGTACATCCATACAAGAATAATGATACAATTCCAAGGCAAGATACTATTCCTTTAACTTCCAATTACCGAGGGAACCAATTAATATTGATTTTATTCAACTTATCGAGTATTTTTCAAGGGACAGGGAAAAAAATGTTCACTTTATCGAGAGATTCGTTAGACAAACTTTTACTCGGGTAAAACCCGGGCGAAGCCGGGTACGTCCGCTAGTAATTTATAATTTTAAAATATAATACATTAAATATAAAAAATATTGAAGAAAATTGATATTATCCCATTATCAAACATGAATAACAGGCGCTTTTCTTGAACTGTAAAAGAAAAGAATGAAAAAAATATAAACCAGTGTATATCAGTAATATTAAAATGTAAATATGTAAATAAAGTGTAAATACAATATCTTGGAATTTCAAAATCTGGTATGATGTCCTTGTTTTGAAAAATTCAAGATATTATACAGAAAACATACAGGATAAACATGCAAGATTATTTCTAGAGAGCTGGGCATCTATAGAGGACAAAAATATAATCAATAGAATAATAGATATACCCCAATTATACCTACAGATAGAACAGTAATTTCAGAAAATATACAAAAGTATTTTAATAATATAAAAATTAAGAAGTAATCAAATTTTCATTGAACAGTTTTACGACACCAATCTGATTTATTCAAAACTTCTTGTTCTTCTTCCGGGTTAATTGGCCATTTAGAGCAAGGTCTTCTAGCCACCATGGCAGAACGTGACTTCCAGTGGTAAGGGAGCCTATGATCTGGCAGCAAATATGTCTCGCAGGGGTGGAGGAAACGTAGAGGTGACAGGGGAACAGCGCCTGGGAGCAGGGAGAGGCAGGAGTCTTGGCTGGGGAGGAAATCCAGTAGGAGAGGACAGTGAAGGTGTAGGCAGGAGTTCCAGGAAGCCTAGAATTTGAGTGCCCTTGACTTCATGATATGGCAGCTTAAGAGGCCCTGTTCTCATGTTTATTCAAAACTTCGCCACATCACGTGGATGTTTACAAAGTTAGAATCCCCGAGGAAGATGCGCGAACAGCCTCATCAAAATATTGGAAGTTATAATAAATATTTTTAATCCAAAATAAGCGTTAATCATTCAAAGTATTTAAAATGAATTGCTCGATTTTAAACATATATATAAATAGTTGGAAAATATCGCAAATTGACTGAATATTCATGAAATATTTGTAAAAGTATAAACACAATATAACAATTAAGATAATTGCAATCTGTTTATTTACATAAGTTCAAATGGCAAGCTCTTTGCATGATGATGAACTAACCCTTGAAAACTTACCATTTTAACTTAATAAAGAAACAAAATTCAATTATCTTAACAAGTTGTTTACAATAAACACATCAAGTTTAATAGATTCTGCAGGCTGTATATTTTAAGGCGAAATTATTGACTCTTGGCCACTGACTCGTTCTGATGTAATCATTGGATGTGATTAATTTATATAGTCTACACGTTGTTCTAACTGTTGTAAATGGCAATTTTTTTGTACATATATCATTATTATACGGTGTACATTTGTCAAGTTACTATTTCAAATTATTATATGCAAAATTTGACATTGAATGTGTAATTTGCGTGCTTTCCAATGTTTAATTATGTTAATTTCACGATGATTTGATTTGTATATAATTTCAGATTTACACGCAATTATCCTAATTTCAAATTATCGAGAGTATAGACAAATATAGATTCAGTAGGGATTGGTTGTTTTCTAGAATAGTTTTAACAAATGTTCGTTAGGCAAACTTTTACTCGGGTAAAAACTGGGCGAAGCCAGGAACATATATATATATATTTGAGTCAAAAGGCGATCCATTAATTAAGAATATATAAAAGGGCGTACCTGGATCTGTAAAGAAAAAAAAAACAAAAAACAATTTTTTTCTTAAAATAAAAAATAAAAAAATGTTTTTTGTTTTTTTTCTTTACAGACAGTACGCCTTTTATATAATACTAGCAGATGTACCCGGCTTCGCCCGGGTTTTACCCGAGTAAAGGTTTGTCTAACGAATCTCTCGATAAAGTGAACATTTTTTCCCGGTCCCTTGAAAAATACTCGATAAGTTGAATAAATCTATATTAATTGGTTTCCTCGGTAATTGGAAGTTAAAGGAATAGTATCTTGCCTTGGAATTGTATCATTATTATTGTATGGATGTACCCGGCTTCGCCCTGGTTTTACCCCAGTAAAGGTTTGTCTAACGAATCTCTCGATAAAGTGAACATTTTTTCCCGGTTCCTTGAAAAAATACTCGATAAGTTGAATAAAATCAATATTAATTGGTTCCCTCGGTAATTGGAAGTTAAAGGAATAGTATCTTGCCTTGGAATTGTATCATTATTCTTGTCTCAAATAAATTGGCGTGTCATCCTGAATTTTGTCTTTCCTAATTTTCTACATTACAATATCATCGTATCATCATGATAATATTTAGAACAGATTGTTGAATTATAACAGATAATTAGAATATTTATCTTGATTATTTTTAGGCGAAAAGTTATTTCAAAAATTTTATTTGCTAGAAATCTCCCCACTACTATATCAAATAACTTCCCAAAGTTTCATGGCGTTCTAATGAGTGGTTTGGTCAGGCATAAAGGACGCACACACACACACACTCGAGCGTGCGGCCACGCTTTCGCGAGCTCCGCCGTTTTCGCCTCTGGAGTGTGTGCCATTGGCGCTGAACATGGCGAATTTGGCACCCAAAGGTAGCCCAGGCTCTGCTGAACATTTGCCTGAAAGGCCCAGCATCCTAACTCAAGCGGGCGAGGAATCAGCCCCGAAAAACGAAATTCAGAGAAGAAATTCTAAAGAAAACTCTGAAAATCAAAAAAATGCAAATTCGCCGGCAGGCGATATGCATGCAAATCCGGCCGCCGCGCGTGATGACGTCACGGCGCCGAAGACTGCTGCTACGATCAGCGCAACTCCAGCTAGCCCGGCCTCGCTCAACTGGGCCGACAGCGAGATGGCGGAGGTGAACGACAACGAGGGTTTCATCGTCGTGAAGGGCAAGAAGAGGCGCCTCGGCTCAACTTCACCTGAGCACGCTGCAAGGCAGCCCAACAAGCCTGGAAACCAGCGCAGCTCCCAGCAGCAGAAGCGGCCAACAGGGCCGAGAGCAGTGCCGCCCAAGGAAATCAAGGCGACGCGCGCCAACATCGCCGACGCCAGGGCGAGGCAGGCCACAACCAACCACGAAAACTACATCTTCGTGGAGCTGTGCCCTGACATCCCGGACTACTCCTACCTCCGGGCAATCGGCGACCTGGTCGGAGGGCCCAAAAACATCGCCCACTTTGGCAGGATGAACGGCCACTACATCGTGGGCCTCGCGAGCAAGAACCTTGCGAGCCGTTTGGTGGAGGAGGGCCTGAACATCGAGGGAACACTCCTCAAGGTCTTCCCCTTCCGCAAGAGGGCCGAAAGGATCATCGTGGCCAATCTCCCCGGCTTTGTAGAGGACGCCACCATCGTGCAGGCTCTGCGTCAATACGGAGACATCACCTCCATCGCCCCCATCATGATCAAAATGGGGGAGTTCGCCTTCAGCGACGGCCGCCGGGAGGCGTTCATCCTGCTCCACCAGGGCGTAAGGCTGGAGACCCTGCCCGCCCGACTGACCATCGAGTCCAAGGGAGACACCCTATCTGCCTTCCTCTCCTTCGGAATTAAATGTTCCAAATGCGGAAGGCAGGGCCACCGCAGAGCTAGCTGCCCATCGCTCGCCAGGCAAGGGAACAGCAGCCCCAGGCAAGCAGCGTCTCCCATCGACGCAAGCCCCCCCCCTCCTCCTCCTCCTCCTCAGCAGCCAAGGAAGCCGGCACCGGCGCCCGCAACACCGGCGTCCCCTGTCCAACCGGCGAAAACATCAACAGAGTCTCCGGCGATCCCCTCGGCGTCCCATCCTGCCGAACCGATGGATCTCGCCCAGCCCGCCCATGCCGCCCTTCCTGCTCCCCTGGCTGTCCCGAGGCCCCTCGAGCCTCGCATCTCTCCGCTCGACCACGAGATGTCGGTGGAGAAGCTGACCTCACCTCCCTCCACGCCTGCCCGGGGAAAGGCCGCACTCGAACAGCTGCTGGAGCACCTCAAGAAGTCCCCTAACATCTCCATCGACTGGGATAAGTTGCCCGACCTAAACCGCGAGGAGGCTCAGAAGCTCCTCACCTCAGAGACCACCATGAAGAGGCGAGCGTCCACGCTGACCCCGGCACAGGTCAAAGCCCTCAACAAGCTGCACGATACCATCAAGCCCTTGTGCCCAGACTCCAACTCCACAATCCGCAAGACCCTCCAAAAGACCAGGAAGGTGCTGCGTGAAGGACCGTCCCAATGAGTTACCGCGTCGCCACCATCAACGCGCGAGGGCTCGCCACTCGGAGGAGGAGCCTTGCCCTTTGTCATCTCCTCAGGCAACATCACGTGGACATCGCGTTTGTCCAGGAGACAAACGCATTTCATCTGGGCAGCGGCCAAGACCTCTGCCTCGGCTACAGTGCTGTTGTGTTGGCCCATCCCGTAGCCATCTCGGGATCCGGACTCGCCTGCGTCTTCGGACCAGGCGTAGCCGTGCTACATCAACGCATCCTGTGGCCGGGCCACATCGCCCTGGCAACCATAGATGTCCGCGGCGAGGAGATGACGGCCATCGCCGTTCATCTGGCGCATGAACCCCGGGAGAGAAACCGGCAACTGGAGCTCCTGGCGGCGACAGCGGCACAGGAGGAGGAGGGAGCCTGCTGGATCATCGGCGATTTTAACATCAGGGATCGGGGCCCCTCGTTATCATCATCATCGGATGCCCTCGCCGCTCTTCTGGACCTGGCCGCGCTGGTCGACGTGGCCACCCAGTTCGACGCCGCCCACCTGCCCACCAGAGTCGCCATGCACGGCGACCAAGTCGAATCGAACCGCCTGGACCGGATCCTCTTCCTGCTGGAGTCCTGGATCGCGCGTCCATCTACGCGACCAGCCACTACCACCTCTCGGACCACCGCCTCGTGCTGCTCCAGGTGGGCCCGCCCACCACCGCCGTCTCCTCCCCACCCAGCCTCGCTTGGCCGCGATGCTCCGCTCGGGCCTTGCGCTCGAACATCTGGCTGGCTACATCCGGGAGTTGGAGGAAGACACAGCGCACGATGACGACGACGGGACCTTCTGGGATAGGTGGACCTCCATCAAGGCGGGGCTGCTGGCGGAGGCCAGATCCCTGCACGACCCGCGCCACGCTGCCAGCGACAGCTACGTCTACAGGGCGAGACGTTACATCGCGGCGCAGCTCGAGGCCTCCTCCATCCGGGCAGACTACCCATCGCTGCCGGACCTGGCACGCGCCATCCGCCTCCGTCGCCCGGTCAGCGTCATCAGGGACGAGGAGGACAACGTCATCGAGGGCCCAGAGCTTCGGCGGAGGGCGTTCGCGACCTTCCAGCCCCGCTTCGCCCGTCCCACCAGCGATCCAGCTGCGGGAGCTGCCTTCATCGCCAGCAGCGCGCCCACCACCACCACCCGCGAGCTGAGTGAGGAGGACCCGCTCCACTGGCCAGACATCAGCCCCAGCGAGATAGCCCACGCCATCGAGCACCTCCCTCGCGGAAAGGCCCCCGGCTGGGACGGCTTGCCGTGCGAGCTCCTCGTCGCCTTCAACGAGGACTTCTTCGCGGAAGCTCTGGCCCGGGTGTTCGCGGCTTCACGGCTCCGCGGTGCACTACCTCCGTCGACGCGGCGCAGCTCCATCTGCCTCGTGCCCAAGGCCCGCGGAGGTTACGGCCTTGATGGCTACAGGCCTGTCGCGCTGCCCTCGGCCGACTACAGGGTCCTGGCCGCCATCCTTCACCGGCGCCTCAAGCCCCACCTGCGGACCCTGGTGCAGTCCCCGCCGTCCCCGGGAGGTCCCCGTCATGGAACATCGCCATGGTGACGGACGCCATCGAGGAGGCCACCGCCCTGGGCTCGCCGCTGGCCGTCATGGGCGTCGACCTAGAGTCCGCCTTTGACTCATTGGACCGCGGCTTCCTGGAGTCCCTGCTAACATCCCTCCGCCTCCCGCCGGCCTTCATGGCCTGGATTAACATCCTCTACGCCGGGGCGGACGCCACCATCCGGGCCGGAGGCTTTCATACAACAGCCTTCCCCCTTCTCAACGGCCTCAGGCAGGGTTGCGCCGTAAGCGCCGCACTCTTCAGCATCGCCACGGGGCCGCTGCTACGTCGCCTGGAGTTGACCCTCGGCGTGGGCAATGTCATCGCTTACGCCGACGACATCGTCCTCCTATTTCATCGCGACGGAGACTTCGAACGGGTGGCGACCGTCTTCGAAGAATACAAGCAGGCCTCCGGAGTTGGCGTGAACCTCCGGAAGAGCGCTGGCCTCTGGTGCGGCGCCTGGCGCAACCGCGGCGACTCCCCTCTCGGCGCCTCCTGGTCGACCACCTCCATCAGGGTCCTCGGGCTCGACATCGCCCCCAGGAGCACCGTCGCCCACCGGGAGCAGCATCTCCTGGCCCTCCTGGAGAATGCATGCCGCAAATGGACGCCCTTCACCCGCGGCCTCTCCCTCGTCGGGCGAGCAAGAGCGGCGAACACGCTGGTGGGCTCTGTCATCCAGCACCACCTGCATGGCTACCTACCATCACCCCCAACCATCGCCAAGCTGCAGGCCCGACTGGCGAGATTCGTCTGGGGACAGGACCACACGGCGTGGCTTCCCGCCGATGTCATGGCGAGGCCAGTTGCCATCGGAGGCCTCGGCCTCCTCGACCTCGCGACCCAGCTCCAGCTCGCCTGCCTCAAGGGGGTGCAGGTCGCGCTCCGCGGGGGCAGAAATGCCTTCAGCTGGCTGGTAGAAAGCGGTGAGGCCTGGATCCACCCTCCACCGGACGGCACCCGTCTCCAGCCCCGCCGTCTCCGGCTGCTGAAGCTGTGGGAGGAGGCCTCCAACATCCTGGGCCTCAACCATCGGGCGGTCCCCACGGCTCAGCTACTGGACCTCAACATCATCGGCGGCTGCCGGTTCCTCCGCCCTCCCGACCTGCTGGCCCCTGCCCGCTGGCGCGGAGCCCGAGTCCGGGACCTTCTTGCGGAGGGCCACCTCACCGCCCGACCTACGCGCTCGGCCCTGGCTGACGCCGCGGCCCTGGGCGCCTTCTGTCGGAGGCTGACCTCCGAGAACGCCGTGGGCTTCGGGGCGGAGTCTGCACCCTCATCTAGCTCTTTAGCTGCGGCCGTGGTGCTGCGAGGGACGGCTACGCCGTTCCTCAACGGCCTCACGACCCGCTCGGCCCGACGGGCCCTGGATCGCCCGCGCCTCGCCGCCACGCCCATCTCAAGGTTCACCTCGAGATGGTCGCCCACCATCGGTCCACTTCCATCTAGGATCGACTGGGCCTCGCTGCGGCGCTGCGCCTACTCGGGCCACGAGGCCGACGCGGCCCTCAAGTTGGCCCTCCACGCCCTGCCCCATCCGGCCCATCCTGCCTCGGTCGGCCCCTCCTGTCCTGCCTGCGGGTCCATCGACCGCTCCCTCGGCCACCGTTACTGGTGCTGCCGTTCCATCAGGCCTCTCATCAGAGAGGCCTTCAACATCATAGGGCGGCCCCCTGACCTGCAGGCTTGGATCTTCGGCGGGTCCGGCCTCGAGGACGACGCCCTTTCCATCTTGGCGTCGGCAAAGTTGCGAATTTATCGCTACTTTGTACAGGTTGGGCTCGGAGAAGCAGTGGAAGACCCGCTCATCGCCTGGTCCAGGACCCTCCAGCGCCGAGGTTTTCTTCCTCCATCTCCCATCACCATCTTGTAAAATTTGTTTCATATATGTATATATTTTCTCTTCTCTTCTCTCTTCTTATTTTCTTTTTCTCTCCCTATGATTGAAAATATGTAATATTGTCTAAGATGACAATAAATATTTTTTAATTGTCAATTGTCACACACACATACATTCATTTTTATATATATATTATCCGAGTGAAAGTTTGCCTAACCAATATTATATATTATGAAGTATAATAAACAATGTTAAAGATTAGTTTTAATTATTAATCAAGATTGTGTGTGAATATGTGAGAAAGATGTAATATCGTTGTTGTTTTCTTGGCCGACTGTTTTACATATGGTGTTATCTTAAAATTGCTTGTTTTGAATATTTTTTTAGATTGAGATTATTAGCTAGTATGTAAAAAAATTAACTCTGTTGAATTTTTTTTTGTATTTATATATAAATAAAATTAACTCTGTTGATTTTTTTTTGTATTTAATCGATAACACCGAAGTTACGCATGTCAATGTTAGGAAAAATATTTTGATGTTAAGCAAAACCTGCTCCATCTCGTTTTACATAAATGTTGAAAATTTGGTCGAAATTGATGCATTGTAACGAAAGCTTTTAGCGAACAATACTTATGAAATTTCCATTTTATTAATATATATATATATATGTTTGTCGGCTATGCACCCCCTCAATATGTAACTAATCTCTTTGAAATTTGAACAGGACAGAGAGTTATATCTAGAAGAGTTTTTTGTCGCACTTTTAACCAAGAAAAATTAAAATTAACCAAGCACTGAGCAACAATATTTTTTTATCCAGAAATGATAATGACAATATTGCTGTATCATGCTTGATTGACATAAACAAATTTCTTTAGGGGAATATTCACTAAAGCAGTCCACGGGGGAAACCAGTTAATAATTTTTAGTAGGCAGGAACAAAATTCTACCAGCGAAACATTCACTCGAGCAGACGACACATGAAGCCTGGTAATCTCTATATATAAAATATATTTTCTCGGCCTTTTGGCTAAGATCATGTAGTATATCTCTAGATATTTTTATTTATATATATCTTCTAAAAAATCTATTCAGTAGAGAGAGTGGATATGTTTGCTCTAAAATATATTTTATATATTATATAAATATGTAATGTAACGGATATTATTATCATTATTATCATAATATTCTGAGTGTTCCAGAATATTATTATTAATAATATTCCTTAGGAAAACTTTCACTCGGATAAAACCCGGGCAAAGCCGGGTACTCATCCGCTAGTATCTATATATATATCAATAAAATTATGGATATTTTAGACAGAATAATTAATTTATTGATAAAATAATATTTATTTTGAATGTTTTAACAGTTATATATTTTTGATTGTGAGTGAGGGGGAGGGGGGTCTCCCTCAATGTTCAGAAGAACAACGGGCAGTTTATCATCTCCTCCTCAGGTCTCCAAAGCATTCCTGAGACATAGGATACATAACCGCTATCCTGCTTGGACTGACCCACCTCAACCCTACATCTATGGCCAGTTTCCCACACTGTATTTCAGCATGGAACTTCCTGGTCAACTGGTCCTATACAGCATTCAAAACAGGAGAAAGCGCTCAACACTAGTTCATTCTAGTGGGCTGGACAGCCCGGGTAGTTGGCGTTCTGCGCTCCCTGTGTTATAAAAATCCCTCTCTGTAAATGAAAAAGGTTGACGATGGAAACCTGAGAATTTTAAAATTTCTTCCTGATTTCAGTTGATGAACAATCTCTGAAAAAGAAAACTTCTGACTCCCAGCAGCTTTTGTTTTGATATCGTAAATCACAGAGATGCATGCACACAGACATTGTATCATGTAGAAATTATTTTAGATTATGCAACGCGTGTTGATATTAGTAGAAGAAAAATAAATTATAACAGACGAATAAACATCGTGATTTTTTTTCTAATGTTTTGTCCTTAATTCCAAAGAGGTGTTTGAGATAGATAACATGAATTTGTGGATTTCTCCATTATTTTCGTTCATGAAAATGCTCTGAAAAAATCAAGCCTCAATTATTTATTGAAAAAAACCATTTTGCAGGTCAGTTTATCAAATAAATTATAATATTCAAATATATATATTTAAAAAAACAGATTTACCTTTTAAAAAATGAATATATATATTAATATTCATTTTATTTCTATTCACAATTTCTACTTCTCTGTTCAACGTTACAGGATTTTAAACAAATATTATTTTCTGAAAATTAAAAAAATATTTCTCGAAGCAACATGGAAGTTGTCCGCGATATCTTAGTGGTTTCCCCACCCTCAGATCCATCTCTAGGTGCTACCTCGGCCCCTCCCAAAATCTTGGTTCTAAGAACAGATGCTTCTCCCAACGACATGCCTTCAAGATCAGGCAGCGTCATCTTCAAGAACTACGAGATCGCTTTTGATCCCACACAGAATTATCTTATGGTTTTATGGATAGAACCTGGCGATATTTTAATGGTGGTGGCGACCAATAGACCTGGAATGCCACGAAGGAATGATCAACATGTATTATTTCACGTGGGACAATCTCTCTATGAAACGGAAGAACTTATTTGGATATTGCCATCGCTGTTAGACTACCTAGAGCTATCTCCTCTACAGCCCTCCGGCTCGATGCTCTGGGGAACTGGACAGATGAGAATGGCTCAGTGCCAATTCATCGGTCTACCTAACTTCTGTTTGAGATACAATCCATTGACACAACATTTCTATAACGCCATCGAGTTCCCATTGCAAGGTTCAAATTGGGGTTGGAATACTACGGAAATGGCTGAAAATGAAGAGGTCAGGTTTGAAATGTTGGATAGTAGCGAAGAACAAGAGAATACGCAGTTCAATGATGATAATACGAGTAGGCCTACTCCCTATTTAATCTATCAACGAGATTTGTTGACAGATAATACATTCACAGAAGTATTGAATAGTAACGAAGAGAGAGAGAAGAAGAGAATACACAGTTCGGCAATGTTAATACGAGGGTGCCTACCCACTATTCAACCTATCCACGTGATCGGTTGACAAACCATCCATTCATTGAAATAGTGGATAGTAGCGAAGAAGAAGAAGAGAATACACAGTTCCACAATGTTAATACGAGGGTGCCTACCCACTATTCAACCTATCCACATGATCGGTTGACAAACCATTCATTCACAGAAGTAATGGATAGTAGCGAAGAAGAAGAAGAAGAGAATACGCAGTTCGGCAATGTCAATACGAGGGTGCCTACCCACTATTCAACCTATCCACGTGATCGGTTGACAAACCATCCATTCACAGAAGTTTTGGATAGTAGCGAAGAAGAAGAGAATACGCAGTTCGGCAATGTCAATTCGAGGGTGCCTACAAACTATTCAACCTATCAACGTGTTCTGTTGACACACCAATCATTCACAGAAGTAATGGATAGTACCGAAGAAGAAGAGAATACACAGTTCGGCAATGTTAATACGAGGGTGCCTACCAACTATTCAACCTTGAAACTCAATGGACAAGAGAAAATGTTCAATTTATCAAGATATCAAAATAACAGGAGTTTAAACAACTAAGTAGAAGGGAGGGAAAAAATAAAGTAAACAAGAGTTTGAAAATTTAGCAGTTTTTGAATATACTTACTATGTTAAAACAAGATTAAATAAGTGAATCACCACAAGTTTTAAGGTAATCAATTTATTGGAAGCGCTTTCTGGTGTTGCCATTTCTCAAACAAAAGTTTGATATTAAAATTCGTGATTCATTATTTTAAAATTTGTACAATTATTCACAAATATTCATTTTAAAAAGAAGTCCGTAATTATTTTTAGCGAGCGACTTCAGTCTATCAGTGTCCAATGAATTTTCGAGAGTAGTGAAGGCGGCGAAGAAATCGTCACTTGTGTCGGTTCTGAAGGCGTAGAAACGTAGGTTAGTAAGAGATATCTTTGCCTCGCTCAATGTGACTGGAATTGGCGGTTGCTCTCCTTCCTTGTCCTGATCTAGATGGGTCGAATTCAATATGTCTGCATCGGTTAGGGAACCGTGGACACTGATGTCTTCGTCGACATGAGAATAATTCTCAAATGTTAAATCTTCATAGTTAGGTAGACGTCCCCAACCTGAGTCAGAATTTTTCATTTTTGACGGCTCTGATGACTGTTCTATGCTTCGGTTTGCTTAAACCCGCACTTTCTAAAGCAGTTATGAATAGTAGTAGTGTTAACATTTTTTCCATGCCTTTTTAATCATAATTATAGTGGTCAAAATAGTTATATTTCACCTTTTTCAATCCTCTTTCTCCTTCTCTCATTCAACATATACTGTATTTATATTATCTTTTAAAATCTATAAAATTGAATTTCATTGATTTAAAATAAGCTATAAATCACACTAAAAATTGATACCCATTTTATTGAAAAGGGTTATACATTTTTAAAATATTACATAATTATAGAGAGATATTTATAACTCAGGTTCCTGGAGCACATAATTATAAAATTAAATAAATGAATTGTCATCGCGCGTGTGCAAGTTGAAGAAATTACTAAAATAGTCAAATTTATTTGAAAGGTTCTATATGGAATAAATAAAATGAGGGTGTAAGGTGACAGACAATTGTTCAATTATCATGAACTAGGTTGCTCTTGCTGAGCGGTACCTATTTATGTGAATTTGAACCAGAAGGTGACAGATGTAATCACAAAATGTATATTGAGGAAATTGATAAAAGATTTATGTGAAAAATAATATCTGGAAAATCAATTTTTTTTCACATTAATTTACCATAAGTAAGGTTGAAAAAATTCAGTAAACAAGATGATTCTCACACACATGCTCTTTTTTAAAGTACAGTAGTACCTCCCTGTAACAGACACCTAATTGCAGAGCCAAAGTGTCCTTTAAGGATAGGTGCCTTCTTACCGGAGAGTTGTTAAATTGTAAAAATGCCAATTTTTCAAATGAAAACTGTCCTTTTTGGAGAGGTGTCCACTAAAGGGAGGTTCTACTGTATTACTAAATGAATGACCCGGACAACGCCTGGGTTTTACCCGAGAGGATTTTATCCCGAGAGAAAATGTATTGATAAATGTTGTTTTTTTAAATTATATTGTTTACATTTATAAATTATGACCCGAATTCACCCGGGATCTTCCGAAGCAAATATTTGCCCTACAAATTATGCTTTTAAATTATACACCTTATGGTACTGTTGTGTTCTCTACCTAACAAAAATAGCACTTGACAAACACTATAAGGCATAAGCCATTTATTTCTATAAATAAGATACTTTCACTCTCCTCTTACACTCTATATACATCCAAACATTTTTACATATTTAATTTTCTATCAGAAAATTAATACATATCTACATATATGCTGCATTTTTTCTTTAAGAATAAAATTTGCATATGGAATCATTACAGCACCCGCCACCGAAGATCCATCATCACTCCTGAGATGATTTTATTTCCACGGTGGTTCCCTTTGTCCGGATGTTGAATGGCTGGACATTGGATATGTGAGCGGTTCTGGTCTGACGATTATGGAAATAGTATGTTATGTACTTAACCAGACCGTCCATTTCAGTTACACGACAGACTTCATGTGGTCCAGTCTGGTGCCATTCTTTTTCCTTCCTTTGATGACGTACCAGAACATAATCTCCAACTTTCAGCTGAGGTGGTGATCTTCTTTGTTTTCTATTATGGTAAAATTTGTTTTTTTTTGTCGATATTGGTGTTGTCGTTCTTCGTCTCTCTCCTTTTCTTCAAGTTGGCAACTTATACCAAGCTCATCATCCGCAGGTAAGCGTGGAGATTGCTTTGTATATTTATATATAGGCGAGCAACCCAGATAAGAATTGTAGGAGCGGTTATGATACCGAATTGCTCCCTCTAGACAAGACTTCCATCCTTCTTTAAAATGAGGGTAACAGCCGAGAAAGGTATTTATTTCTCTTATGGTTCTTTCCGCCAGACCATTTCCAGCCGGATGATAGGGAGTTGTCGTGATCAGTCTTATGTTTTAGATTTTGCCCATTCCGGGAATTTTCCGTGAACAAAGGACTTTCCTTGATCTGTAATTATAGTGCGCACTTTCTTAAGATTTTCATATGTTGTTCGAAATAATTTATCAATGATCGCCCATCTTGTTTTATAGCTTTAGCCTGGACTAATCTTGTTGCTTCATCTATTACTATTAAAAAGGTTGATC
This sequence comes from Cordylochernes scorpioides, assembly GCA_030710605.1. Taxonomy (NCBI): domain Eukaryota; kingdom Metazoa; phylum Arthropoda; class Arachnida; order Pseudoscorpiones; family Chernetidae; genus Cordylochernes; species Cordylochernes scorpioides. The sequence goes on from CP092871.1 coordinate 98,173,509, forward strand.
TAGCATCTCCCTTAGTTGGAGCTTCGGCATAATCTAAATGCACAGTATGGAAAGGCTCCTGTGATTGTGGCGGCAAGCTCATATGATTTGGTCTGTACTTGTATTTAAACTTGACCTGTTGACAAACAGGGCAAGAGGCTATGTAACCGCGTATATCATTTTTCATCTTATATCAGTAGAATCGCTGCCTTAATTTATGATAGGTTCTCAAAACCCAGAGTGGCCACCTGAGAGAGGATCATCGTGATATAAGTGCAAGATAGAATCTCTATCCTCTGGAGGAACCAAGTACTTGTTGTTATCTCCGAGCTTCAGATCAATGCTCCGGTGATTCGTCCATAATATGGATTCATTTGGATCTGTGGGAGAATCAATGGCCAATCTCGACAAAGCGTCGGCATCTTGTAATTCCTTTCCGGATCGGTGATTAATATTCATTTCAAACGAACTAAGGAACAGTTGCCATCTGGCAAGTCTGTCTATGAGATTTCCGCACTAAAGCAGTTGCGTCAACGCGCGGTGATTGGTGTGGACTGTAAAAGGTTTACATTCCAAATATGCGCGGAAATGTTTAACTGCTTTCAACACAGCAAGACATTCCTTTTCGGTAACAGAATAATTCTGTTCTGCTCTTGTAAACGTATATGAATAATAACTTATTACTCGTAGTTGTCGGTTTTTCTTTTCGGTAATATCTCATTGGTATAATACTGCTCCCGTTCCATAGTAAGAAGCGTCGGTAGACAGCTCGTATTGAAGGGAACAATCGGGAATCCTTAAAATCGGGTTGGATGTAATCAGGGTAAATAATTTCAAATAAGACTCCTCACATTCTTCTGTCCATGTAAAAAATGGAGTCTTTTCTTTTCAAGGCATCCAATGGTCTTATTACCATAGCACAATTCTGTATATAGGGATTTCAAATTGTAAGGCCTCCTCATATTCTTCACCTTATCAATCTCCTGATCCCTCATGTGTTTGAAATCGCCATTTATTATTCTTCCTAGTAACTCCACCTGAGGAACGCAAAACTGACATTTCTCCTGGTTAATGGACATATCAAATTTGGCCAGTCTAGTGAAAATATTGTAGGATAGGGCTGCACATTCTTCTTTAGTGGGTGCACCACAACAGATGTCATCAATATGGACAACTACTCTTTGATCTAGCAGATCCCCCAATATTTCAGTCATTATGCGTTGGAATTTGGGAGGAGAATTTTTCAACCAAACGGTAACCTCGTGAATTCGTACAGACCTTCTTGTGTTACAAACGCAGAAATTTTTCTGGATTCTCTAGTTAGTCCTATTTGCCAAAATCCGTCTCGTAAATCAATTTTTGTAAAATAATGGCAACCCCAAATCGGTCTATAATCCTATCAATGCTGGGAAAGGGATCCAAATGAGTTTCCTGATTGAGCCTTCGATAGTCCTGACAGAGTCTAAAGGTGGAATCCTTTTTTGGAACAAGTACGCATGGTGATGCAAACTCTTAAGTAGATGGAACAATGATTCCCCGGTCAAGCATTTCTTTAATTTTATTAGATATCCATTTTCTTTTGTATTCAGACATTGAATACGGTTTAGACCGAATAACATTGCAATCAGGTTTCAACAAAAAGTCCACCTCAAATTTTGGGACCCTAATCCGAGAAAATTCACAAAGACTTGGGAAGTTCTCCTGAACATCATTAATCGTAAATGCATATTCACACACACACACACAAGCCTTTTTATTGGGGCATCCAGCCCTATACATGATTCCCCTCTACAGGATTTAGCAAAGGAAGATATTTCAAAAGTAAAAACTAGAATACAAGAGGTAATAAGGAAAAAGAAAAGAGAGAAGAAAGAAAAAAAAACAAACAAAAAGAAATATGACTGTATATACAAAAAATAAACATACAGAGCAAAAGGAACCATACATTATTAAATATTTAAATTAAAGTACCAATGTTTAGGATATGTCAAGGTTAGGATATCATTGAGAGGGCTAGTGTGGAATCAGCCGCGTTCAATCTTCGCCTTCTTCCTCCAAGCAAACCACGACATTCGGCGAATCCATTATTCTCCAACGGACATTGACTGCGGCCTTGTAGAATTTATATAAACCGAAGAGAGACCCTGATCAACCATCAGTGTGTTCATCCAGTTGCAAATTTGTTGGCAGTCAGGTTGAGACCAGGGTAAGTCACCCAAAATTTCTTTCCTCTGTTTCTCTAAGCAAGAGCATCTAAATATTATATGCATAATTTCGTCTTGGATTCTGTTTTTACACAGATCGCAAGTTAGAGTCAAATCAATCTTCCAGCGCTTTGAACGATTTTCTGGGAAGATCGTCCATAGGAGTCTCAGTTGTGCAAAAAATCTTTTAATTGCTAGAGGAATAGTTGTGAATAAATATCGTTCTGCTGTTATTGAATTTTTTAGGTATTTGAAGTGACTGTAATGTGAAGTATTTAGGATTTTTGCCATGTCGCTTTGGATGCTTTGATCAGTTGCTATTCGAATAATAGCAGGGATTTCAGTCAGTATTGCAGTGTAATCCGGACAACCCTTCAGGAACGAAAAACCGTTTGAGTCTAAAATGGTTGAAAGGTTTTCGACAAAGGTTAAACCAGCCCTTTGATTGCTGTGTAATGTCCAGAGGTGTGACAAACATGCCCGGGGCAACCTACTCTCCTCCATTTTCATAATCCTCACCCAAAATCTCAGGACCTGTTTAGTTATGATAACTTCCTGTGATACTCGTCCACACTCCATTCTTAGCATAAAGCCCGGAGTATACTTTGGTAAATTTAGGTAGCGTCTTAGGAAAATATTCTGAACCTGGTCAACTACCTTTACTTGGTTGAGTGCCCAGCAGGGTGCGGCGTATAGCATGTGAGGCAAGACCGTCGAATCAAGTAATCTCATTGCCGCTTTTAGAGAGTTCATCTTGGATTTTGTCAGAACTTGCCACACAGCGCCAATTGCTGCCAGGGCTTTGCCCTTGTAGTGTGACGCTACCTTGTTTAGTGAATTTGCACTTGTAAGCGGATATCCCAAGTATAAATATTTCGTAGTAACAGACAGTTGCCGCTCACCCCAAAACCATTTGTCATTTTGTGCTAATCGACCGCCGTTTCTGAAAACTACTATTTTTGACTTATTTTCATTCAGGGTTAATAAATTTGTTTCAAAATATTTTCTTAGCATATTGATTTTTATTTGAAGGTTATTTTTGGATTCTCCAATCAAGACAATATCGTCTGCGTATAGTAGAATATGAACATATCCATAATTTGGGAGATATATTCCCGGTAAATCTGAATTATTGTAGAGAACGATTAAATCATTTATAAAAAGTATAAATAAATAAGGTGACATCGGCTCTCCTTGTAAAACTCCCGAACGCACCTTTATTGGCGCAGTGAATGAATTGTTCCATCGCACTACCGCTGTCATATTTGTGTAATAATCTTTAATTAAGTTAACAAAACGGTGGTTGAGACCTGCACTTACCAGTTTTCTCCATAATAATGAGTGGGGAACTGTGTCGAAGGCTTTTTTTCAAATCCACGAAGAACATGTAGCATTTCCTTCTCTTTCGGCTTAGAGTCATTTGAATCAGGGATAATAGAGTGAATATATGGTCTTGACAAGAGTGGCCGGTCCTGAATCCCGCCTGGTTCTCAGGAACTATATTTCTCCTTTCGATCCAACTGCCTAGACGAGATTTGAGTATTGATGTAAATAATTTTGCTATATTGCTTAAGAGCGCTATGCCTCGATAGTTAGAGGCGTCGTCTGGATCACCATTCTTAAAAATTGGTTGAATAACTGATTTCAACCATGTTGTCGGAAATTCAGACGTTCTCAAAATTCTATTGAATATATCCTTTAAGGAAATTAGATAATCTTTTGGGAGGGCCTTTATTGCTTCATTCATTATGTCGTCAAAACCAGCCGCCTTGCCATGCCTTATTCGAGAAATTTATTTGCTTATTTCATTAAGAGTTAGGCATTTAGTTAGCTCATAAATGCATATTCATTAGCATTCAAGGCCAAACATTTGATGTTATCAGAATGAAAATCCCATTGGATTTTGAATTTTTTCATGGTTGGCTTTCCTAGCAGAATCTCGAAAGGCATCTCTTCAATAATTACTGCAGTTACCTCGATTCTACGATTATCTGCTTCAAGCTCAAGGTCAATACATTCAGATGCAAAAATGCTATTGTGATTTATAGTTGTTAATTTTGTTTTTGCTGGATAACTTTTCTAGCCATACTTTTCTAGAGTGGTTTTTTGAATCAAATCAATAGATGAGCTAGGATCCAAAAATGCATTTGATTTTACTCCATTAACATTAACCAGAAGCATTGAGTTAGGGGAAAAACAGGAAAAGTATAATACCCTTTCTGACGGAGGGAAAGGCCAACCCTCATTTTCTAGTTTTTTAGAAGTGTGCTTTTCTAATGGGTGAATGAAAGGCCTACATCTCTCAATAACTTTTCTTAATTCCATAGTGGTGGAGAATTGGATCACAGCCAAACGTTGTTGCATTTCTTCTGGTAGGCCGTGCAAGATGCCAGTTATCAAGATTCTCCTGAAGCTCCCGGCACAAGCCCAGCTGAAGTAGCCTCAGTTTTTTTTTATAAAAAATAGTCCACATAGGAGCCACTGCGATATTGCCATTTAACAGCTTTATCAAATCTGGAGATGGGATCCTCGCGAAACGCCTCAATTAAATAATTCTTCCATTCCTCCCAATCTCCATCTGCTACGTTTTTATCTTGGCAGTCATACCAAAGCAAGGCGGTATCCTCTAAGAATGCACGCATTCCATTTACTTTAGTTTGAGATTTCCAGTTATTATTCTGGCAGATAATTTCATAATTTTGGTTCCAAATCAACGGATCAACATTCTTTCCATTAAACCTTTCAACTTCCATTTTAGCCATCCTCTCCTGTCCCTTGGCCAGATGCAGCTCTACAAGTTTATTAAGCAACTGCTGTTGGTTATTTAGTACAGTAACGAGTGCAGCGACGTTGGGCTCGACTTGAGAACTCCCATGAGCTATGTCTGGCTTCTCATCCTTAAGTAGATTTTCTTTACTTGGATCAGTTTCTGTTTGACCTTTGCTGTCACTTTTTCCTCCGTCCACAATTCCAAGTTCCTCCTTCAGTGCTATCTTGGTTCCGCTTCTAAGAGAATATCCTGTCGGCTGCGCCATGTTGTTGTGTTCTCTACCTAACAAAAATAGCACTTGACGAACACTATAAGGCATAAGCCATTTATTTCTATAAATAAGATACTTTCACTCTCCTCTTACACTCTATATACATCCAAATATTTTTACATATTTAATTTTATATCAGAAAATTAATACATATCTACATATATGCTGCATTTTTTCTTTAAGAATAAAATTTGCTTATGGAATCATTACAGGTACGTAAGACAAACAAAAAAATTAATATCAAGAATTCTAAAATATAGTGGTCCGATTCAGAAATCGACAACAATTTTGAGAATAACCTAAATATGATATCTGCTAGGAAAATAAAGTTTTACAACTATATTGGAAATTTTAGTATTAAATCCTCTTGTCTTGAAGGTGCCAAATCCGAAACCTATCCCCGACTTATAAAGTACAATACCTGAGGCATGTGAGGTAGTAAGGAATTCAGAAGGTTTCCTGCCAAAACTGAACTTTGGTATTGCAAAAAAAAAAAAAAAAAAAACATTTTGAACATAATTCTCTCAGTCTTGCAATAAGGCGCTGGGTGTGAATGAAATAAAAAAAAAATTGTAATAACTTCAAGGTATTAAAATACCTGATACTTTGATGATAGTTTTTCTAAATTCAATATATAAACTGTTGATATTTCATCCAGATTAGTTATGTTTTGAGAATGTGCATAGCAGAAAGACATATATACACATACTTACATACATTGCTTATATATATAATATAAAAATGGATTGGCCAAATATCATGGAAAAATGTAAATAAAGGTTTAGTTTATTTTGTTCCACTAGATAGCGCTCTGCCATATAGAAATACTCATGTGAGCCTGGTTAGGATTTGCCTTTTCATTTTTAATATATTTATATTTATTTATAGATAACTGGTTATCATTCTATATCTATTCATATAACGGGATAATACACAAATAATTAATAATAAGTATGATATCTTAATTAAATAAATAAAAATTAATGACATTTTTTGCCAATTAGATACCAAAGGCTCAAAAAATCAAATTAACAGAATTTATGAAAGAAATGAAAATATTTAAAGAATGAATGTTTCTTTTTTCACAAAAATCAAACTTCTACTTTCCATAATGTTCATAGTTCACCTGAATACAATTTCTAAGAATTCACCCTTCAGTATATCATATATAAGCAGTATCGCCCAATACAAAATTAGAGAAATGTGGTCTGGTAGATTAAATAGGCGAAGCCGCTGGTAGGCTTCACCATTGATGAGCTTAGCCCTCCCAATATTTTTCATCACAGCAAGAACAGAAAAAGTTTAATATTTGTGAAAAAGAAACATTCATTTTTTGAATATTTTAATTTGTTATATATACGTGTGGGCGTTATTTATTTATAATAACTGAATGTATTTTTAAATAAGATGTTAATGTGTGTTAGTGATTAAGCCAGAATATTTAAAAATATAAAATATCATTTTAAAAAGGTTTACCTGAATACAATTTCTAACAAATCACCCTTCAGTATTAATATATGCAGTTATCAGCGTCATAATCAATTCTTTCTTAATCAATTCTGCCACCGTTTGCTTTTGTTTCAATGGTAGAATGCTCGCCTGACACGCGGGCGCCCCGGGTTCGATTCCTGGCCGATGCATTTTTTTTTTTTTACAATTTTTAAAACTCATTTATATCATTAAAATATATTTGTTTTTCCTGTCTATGTACAGATTTATGGTCTATGTACACAAGTATAGAAGTATGTATACAAGTTATTTGCAAATTGCGTGGCAAATTTGCCCTTTCGTTCGCAAGCAGCGCCTCTAGCGGTTAAGATGGGAGGTAATATCAGTTAACCTAATGGACATGTAAAACGTGTTTTAACAGGACATAGGGAAAATCTGGAAAATATATTTTTTGGATTTTTAGTCAAGAAAAATAAATTGACAGGTTCTGGGAAAAAAGTAGTTGTTTTTTATTCAGAAAATGATGATGACAATATTGCTGTATCTTTTTGATTATCAGATACAAAATTATAACCGGAAATATTCCAAAAAGCAGAGACCACGAGTGAAGCCAGTTTATTTTTAGTATGCTGGAACAAAATTCTAACAGGAAAAAATTCATTCAAGCAGAAGACACAAAGCCAGATCATCTCTTTATAAAAATATCGCTTCTCAGACACAAAGTTTGGAGCGGGACGTTTCACAAGAATGACATCCACAGCGCCAATTTATAATTGTAACGAATAGTATTTGAATAAAAGCATTTAATCAGGTAAAACCTGGGCATTGCCTGGGTCATTCTGCTAGTATCTAATATAAGCAGTATCGCCCAATACAAAATTAGAGATCTAAAAGGCGGTCTGGTAGATTAAATAGGCGAAACCGCTGGTAGGCTTCACCATTGATGAGCTTAGCTCTCCCAATATTTTTAATCACAGAAAGAACAGAAGAAGTTTGATATTTGTGAAAAAGTAACATTCATTTATTGAATATTTTTAATTTTTGTTATATATATACTTGTGCGCGTTATTTATTTATAATAACCGAATGTATTGATAAATCAGATGTTAATGTGTGGATGTGATTAAACCAGTATATTTAAATATATAAAATATGATTTCAAAAGTCATTGATTTTTAAACAGGTTTTCATTACCAAACTGTCAAACAATGGAATATTTATCTTAATCTAAAATATAACAATACCCTATTTAACTTAGCAAAAAATGGAATTTTATACATTTATAAAACCAAAAACACTTGCTACTGTTATATAAATTATGAAAAAAACTTTAACAATGATATATTAGAGGTGAATATAAAAGTGGTTACAAAACATGGCAAAATAATAATATTGAAAATAAAAATACATTAGTTAAAATTTATTACTTTTATTTATGATTTATATCAGGTATGATAGGGATTAAATATACATTTACATACAAATGGGCACAAAGGAAGCGCCTTTAGTTACAAGGTGTTTTATTTTATAATCAGTAAATGCACTAAAACATAATTATTCAAAACATATCTGAGTCATTTATGTGTTTTTTTTTGTTCTCGTATATAGCAATTTGAATTCAAAGAATGAATTTGATTGACAATTTTCAATATGTTAAATTTGTTTGATTTTTGGAAATCCAATGCCTTGGCAACCGAAAATAGCTTTGTACGCAACTTTTCTTTATCAATGCCTTCAGAAAAGCGTTCTTGAATCATTTCAAAATAGTTTGGAAAATTGTTCTTATAAAAAGTCATGTTCAATTCCATATTTACACGTAGACCTGTTGATTCATTGGATAGATAGCCAGCTAACCTGTTTTGGTCATTTTCTAACAAGAAACTAAACAATGTAATATTGGATTCACCAAGAAGATGATTCTTCATTATAGCAACTTGACTTTTGCAGCTATTCATCCATTCAATCAGATTATTTGGTAACTGAATATTTTCAGGCATTCTAAATATTGGGCGCCATAGAACAAAATATGATATCATTAATTTTATGAAAGGCATATTTCTAAATGCACTATCACCGATCACTCCAGACCTAAAAAAATTGAATAAATTAAAATGAGTAGAGTACCTTAATAACCGTTTTGTAACAAGATTTCCACTGATATAAGAGGCATCTTTTAATATTATAATTTCAAAGGCAGGTAGCTCCAAAGGTAATTTTCTATATTCGTTTCTGATATTAGCGTCAGCTCCAACATCTAATAGAGTGTGAATGATGACTGGATTTAAAGTACAAGAAGCTTTATACAACGCGGTCTCATTATCTTCATTTTTTGCATTTATTGAAGCGCCAGCTTGTATTAATAGTTTTGCTATTTCATCGCTTTTATTATCTATCGTCAAAGCTAAAGGTGCATCACCCAAAATACATTTTTCATTAACATCAGCTCCTGATTTGATTAATAAACTTGCCACTTCTCGAGACTCATATAAGCATGCATGATGTAAAAGTGTTCTATTAGATACATCCTTTTTGCCAATATTAGCTCCAGCTTCTAACAATAGCTTGAAATTTTCAGATTTCTTTGATTGAATTGAATAAAAGATTGCTGTAAGCTGGTTTTGGCAGCTCGCTTCTAAATCAAACTTTAGTTTTAAAAGGTAATTTAAGAAGTTTGCATCGCATATCTTAGAAGCATTCATTAATGGTGTTCTTCCCCAACGATCAGGTAGATTACAATCTGCTCCTGCAATAATCAGGTATTGGAATATTTGAAAATTGTGAGTTTTGATAGCTTTCTGAAGTGGAGTTATTTCATCCCAATTCCTAGCATTTATGTCTGCACCCTTGTCTACTAATTTTCTACAAAGGTATTCGTTACCTAGAGCGGCAGCTATATGCAGTGGGGAGTCTAAATCATCGATTAAATGCCTAAGCCTAACAAGTTTTCTTTCAAATCTATTAGGTTGATTTTTTAAATATTCAAAGTAGTTACTCATTAAATTCCTGTCAAATTTAGAATTTACATCAACTCCTACTTCTATTATCATATCCACTTCTTTGAGGTTTTCCAGAATAATAATATGCAAAAATTTTATTTTTAAATCCATTATAAAATTTGTATTCATTATAGGCGAGATTTATTTTCTGATTTTTAAGATTTAATTATAAATTTGAATTATTAATTGATACACCAACAATGAGTTTCTGAATTTTGAAAACGCACCCAAGCGCAAAAAATAAATCAACTCTGTAAAACTAATAAATTAATATATATTCTGTGTATTTATATTATAAAGATTCCAATTATTTGTTATTTTTTATTTTTAATATTAATATTCAATTTTTTGTTATAACAAAAAATCATATTAGTTCCTTATTTGCTTTGACAATATAAACAAACAATTTATTTTTGCATATAATTGATAAATGTTTAAAGATTTAATCGCGACTAAATAGCCACTCAAAAGGATTAAATATTAATCATTGAAGGAGAATTTAAAAAAAGAGGGATCGGTCAGCAAACAGCTATAAATTGAACGAGGCTTAGTAATGTTCCATGTATTTCTACATACTTGAGATCTTCAATCACGATTTACTACTAATAAACACAATCGAAACATACACTTAAAAGGATACATTCACAACCTTTTTATAATCAAACAGAACGATTGTTAATAGTGGTAATATAAGACAATAATTTTGATTCAGGTCAGTGCTAAATCATGATAAGTCTGATTGGAATATGTTGTTGTCATAAACAATTAAAGGCTCAGAAATATTCATGTATCTCTATTCCTGCAGTCACAATTTCCTCTATCTTTTGGTGCATAAAGCTGTTTTCTGGGTCCATGTCATTTTTTTGCAAAGCTGCGGCGTTTTCTAGTCATGAGAATATGTTGATAGATGTTAGTTCCACACCATTACAATTGTCCTGTAGGTTCTTGTATGTCTGTATGTATTGTCATTTATTTATAATGTTTCATTCTGAGTCATGATAGATTTTGTTATAATTATTTCAGGGTGTTTCTGTTGCATATTTTCCCTTTTATTGCTTTTGTTGCAATATTTTGTATTATGCCAAAGAATCAGCATCAAATATTGAATATAGTTCTTTGTCTAATCACTCTTTCTGGCGTCCTTTGCTTGTTAACCGCTACTTCATTATCCACGATCCAAACATGTGCGATAATTCAATGTAGCATGCAGCTTTTCCAGAATAGTTCCAGTTGGTTAAATAACGAGTGTATTAGGATATCCATACATTGATAGGGTAGGATTTGAAGACACATAATAGTATAGAAGCCAGAATTATAAAAAGCGTTCATATATTCATTCAATTACAAAGCATCTTTCTTACCTCATTATGATTGTACATATTCTTAATTAGAAGTGTTCGAAAATTCAACAGTGTCAAAAATCATAATTAATAGTCCTGCTGTTTTTTATATAACTCATAGCAGGTAAACTGTATCAATAAAAATGTGAAATATTAAGAAATATGCAAAGAAGAGAAAATATCTTTATTTTACGGGGCTGCTAACCAAAATGAATGATTTTTGAGCCCCGATGGACGCATAAAGCGGAATATATACAAAGCATAGTTGGGGGGCCTGGGGATGGGTGGCCAGGGTATTTGCAAAGAAATAAAGTGAAATGCTTTTATAATAAACTTCAGGCAGGTTGGCAGGATTGAAAGGCCTTGTTAATATTTCAAAATAACATTTGTTCGGCAGAATAGTGAATAAAATTATATATATATATTATTTATAGCCCAAAACTCGTTCATGGTTGGCTTTTTTATTTTCAAGAAAATGGATTGGCCAAATATCAGAGAACAGGCTAAATTAAGAATTTGTTGGATTCTGTTCCATTAAATGGGCCTCTGCCACCTAAAAGGTTGATGTGAACGTGGTCTGGATATGCCTTTTCGATTTTAATACCAACACCTGAAATTTAATTTTTTCGCACATATATACATTTAATTGTTGATATTTTAGCGAGAATAATTACGTTCTGAGGATATGCATAGCTGAAAAACATACATACATAGGCTTTTATATAGAGAGAGATAAAGCAAAGACTCACCAAGTCTTAGAGAGAAAAATATAACTGCCTATCATTCTTTATCCATTCATATAACGGGATAATGAACTAATAATTAATAACACTAGTACACAATATGAAAATAAATCACTTCTTTTAATAAACAAAACATTTTCGGGGTAAATTTTGTGCTGATTAACGTGATATCAATATTTCATTTGTTTAGCTAGATTTCAAAATTTATAGATATAATGCTTTTTACCCATGATATTAATCTATTTGAGGAAAGGTTATGAGATTAAACATATTTCTATATAGATAAATTCGCCAAAGATAGTGCAAATGAAGAAACAATATTATACATATATGCATGTGTATATTTTCACTCCAATAACTGCCCTTAGGTATATATATTTCCCTTTCTTTTTCAAAATTATCAAGAGAATTGTTCTCATATATAAGATGGAAGGTCTTAACAAAGAGCTGTGTATGCGAAAAACCATTTAATTTGGCTTAATAAATATCCCTATATATAAAAGTTAGTGTATCTATATATGTAGGTATGTTTTTAGGTTTGTCGGCTATACACGTCCACAAAATACGTAACTAATCTGACTAATATTTCAACAGTATATATAGTAGTATCTGGAAAAACATAGTGAAAATTACAGGTCTCTATCCTGGAAATTCTTTGAGCTATTTGAAAATTGCCTTGCAAATTTTCCCTTTCGCTCGCTGGCAGCGCCTCAAGCGGTGAAGATGAGAGGTGATATCACCTGACCTAATGTACATGTAAAACGTTTTAACAGGACATAGATAAAAATATGGAAGAGATATTTATTAGATTATTTGCCAATAAAATGGAAATTAACAGGTTCTGGGCAAAAAAAAAAAATATATTTTTTTTATTTAGAAAATGATGACAATATTGCTGTATTATGTTTGGACATTAGATACAAAATTATATCAGGAAAAATTCCAAATAGCAGGGACCACGGGCGAAGCCAGTTCATTTTTAGTATGCAGGAACAGAATTCTGACAGAAAAACATTCATTCGAGCAGAAGGCACAAAGCCAAATCGTCTCTCTATAAAAATATGGCTTCTCAGACACAAAGTTTGGAGCGGGACGTTCAACAAGAGTGACATCCAAGGCGCCAATTTATAATTGCATCGAATAGTATTTAAAAATCGAAATAATATAATTTTCAAATGTCGTTGTAAAAATTTACATTTTCATCTTTATATTTTAAAAACTCACAATGTTTGGAGCAGGATGCTCCTAAGAGTGATATCCACAGCGCCAATTTATAATCGTAACAAATAGTATTTGAATAAAATCCTTTAATCAGGTAAAACCTGGGCCTTGCCCTGGTCTTTCGGCTAGTTATTTATAAAGATGCAGTAATATTTAGAAAGCAATAAAAATTTTATTCGTTAATTTAAAGATTTTTTATGTGAGGTCTATTATATTTTGCTAGTTTGTCATCACTCATCATATTCTAACAATAATCCGCCACCATAAGTTGATTCCAAAGACCATTTTATCGTTGCCCAAGGATTTTAATATCTAGATGGAAACTTTCACCTTGTTTTTCGCTCTCTGCAATGAGATTATTATGGAAAAAGTTTAAATGTTAATCTATAAAATGCAATTTTAGATTCATTAAGCACCCAAGATAAGGAATTTGGAAATCATTTTTTCTACGATTCTCGAATAATTCGGTGACTTATTATTGCCTAAAAAGTTTTTGACAACGTCACTGAATACAACCCAAGCATTTTTCTCATCTTTTTTCAATGTTACAATAAACTATTCGTCATTTATTATTTTACGAATTTGAGGTCCAAAGAAAATACCTTCCTTTATCTTAGAACAACTAATCTTCGGAAATTTAGTTATTAAATATTTGACACCATAACTATCTTTCTTTAAAGCCTTTACAAAATTTTTATTAACCCTAATTTGATATGTAAAGAGGGAAGAAGCATTTTTAGTTCATAGACAGGCGGTTCATTTTAAAAGTTTGATTCACCGAAAAGAAACATACTTTTTTTCGCCACATTTTTGTATATAATGATACTTCTGTCTCAACTGTCTCACTTACATAAAAAGAAAGGATACTTTATGTTTCCTTTCTGCAAGCCCTTTAAAATTCCTATAATTTTAAGATCACTGCAAACTTTCCAACAATTTTTAGCATAATTCAACAATTCTAAGATTTTCTTAAGAGTCATAAAGGTTTCTTTCATTTGGTTTGAATAGGCAACTGGTAAACTGGTATGGAAGGTAATACTCTACCATAGTGGGGAAACAAGCCTTCAACTTCTTTAGAGGAATCAATAAAGAGTCTACTCTAGGTAGCATTGTAATTAATATGCAGAATTTTACAAACGCCTCCAATATCATTGCAGTACACTAATCCTTGTTCCTAAAAAATGGCAAAATTCATTGTTTCTTATTACGATAGACAGAGATTTTGTTTTGTGGTAACAAGAAGTTTCTTTGCTCTAATCTTGATTCAAAGATTTTTGCTGCTTCTTTTGATAGCCTCAGATACCTAACTAGATCATATATTCAGGGTATTATAATTGATGAACATCTTCAAATCCTGTGTGCTAATAATCCTTTTTGATAAAGGATTTTTGATCTGTTTTGGGAATCGGTATGAGATTCTCGAGGTCGTGAGGAATCGGTTGCCGAGCTGATTGTATATTAGGATAAAAGTTAGTTTGCTTCTTTTTGCTATTAAGGCCTGTGGTTTTGCAAACACAAAAATAACAATCGTCATGGTGATTTTTTGGTTATTGCTGAACCATTGGTACACCAAAGGTAATACCTTCTGATTTCCCCGATTTCATTGCCAAAGCCGTTGGTAGTATGTTCTGCACTCACTATGGGGTCACCACCACTTGTCTTGAACACCTAAGGCCACCTTAGAATATTCTTTATAGCATTCTTTTATCTTCAGGGTGATACGTCTCCTCTGTTTGGGAATTGTAAAATTTCCAAAAATGTAGAAGAACATTTCTGGATTAGCTTTGAATTTACGCGGCATTATTTATATTTTTAAAATATTTATGAAAATAAATGCATTTTAAACCCCTTCTTGATATAAAATTTCAATGGTATACATTTCATCTAAATGATTATTAAATTTTATGCTTACAAAATCAATAACTTCAAAATATTTTGATGACAGTGATGACATCAGTTTCTTTATAAAATTTAATATTTTCAAATACATTTCAAAAAAATTGGGCTAATTTCGAAAAATTAAGGTATATTCATGTTCTAACAATTGGAATTTATCAGAAACAACTTTCAATATTGAGAAGGAAAAAGTTTGTGTATTAGTGTTATCAAGAGAATATTTTTTACCAATGAGATACAAACGACTTAAAAATCATTCTTGAGGATAGGAATTGGCTGGCTGGCATTCATAGATCTGTAAAATATAGACACTTTGGCCAGTTAGTTTTATTTTCTCAACCTTACAACAAAAATATTTTGTCTTCGACAGGAGAAATAAATAAAAATAAAGCAATAGGAAAGGCGTTGAAAATTGTTCTATATTCCACCGAACATTTTTAAGCGCCTTGTCAATTTTTTTTTTTTTTTTTTATTTCTTCTGACGAAGACAAAATATTATTGTTGAAACGTTGAAAAAAACTTTTAACTGGTCGAAGTGTCTATATATTTACAGAAATGAAAAAATCAATGTGATATGAAACAGTTATTTATTATTTACGCACAATATTCAAAAATAGAAAAGATGATATCAAAAAGTAAGAAATACCTAATTTTTATAACAGTTTTTTTATTACCAATTTATAAATGGTGAAAAATTAATTCTACCACAGATATATCAATAAACCATTTGACTCAGCAATATAATTTATGCATTTATAAAACTAAAAATGCCAGCTAATGATTAATATACACCTATACCCCAATTTACACGGTACTTGTTTTACACGTTTTCGCTTTTACATGGTTTTCCAAATAATATTTTTTTGTTTTTATCGCACTATACTGAATGCTACTGTGATTGAACACATGCGCTGTGTACACATCTCACGAGGAATCCCGCGCTTATGTGCTGACTTGCTGCACAAGCATACTGTGTCTATATTTCTTCGCACAAAAATTTCGCGAAAATTTTTAATTTTCGATTTACACGTTTTTCTCAGGAACGTATCTACCGTGTAAATTGAGGTATAGGTGTATTATTAAACAAAATCTTAAACTATGTGGAATATCAGAGGCGAATATAAAAGAGTGATTATAAAACAAAAACGTGGCAAAAGTAAACAAATATAATTTTCAAAAGATAAATAAATCATTTGAAATTTATTACATTAATTTATGACAAACTAGCGGACCCGCCCGGCTTCGCCCGGGTTTTACCCGAGTAAAAGTTTGTCTAACGAATCTCTCGATAAAGTGAACATTTTTTCCCAGTCCCTTGAAAAATACTCGATAAGTAGAATAAAATCAATATTAATTGGTTCCCTCGGTAATTGGAAGTTAAAGGAATAGTATCTTGCCTTGGAATTGTATCATTATTCTTGTATGGATGTACCCGGCTTCGCCCGGGTTTTACCCGAGTAAAGGTTTGTTTAACGAATATCTCGATAAAGTGAACATTTTTTCCCGGTCCCTTGAAAAATACTCGATAAGTTGAATAAAATCAATATTAATTGGTTCCCTTGGTAATTGGAAGTTAAAGGAATAGTATCTTGCCTTGGAATTGTATCATTATTCTTGTATGGATGTACCCGGCTTCGCCCGGGTTTTACCCGAGTAAAGGTTTGTTTAACGAATCTCTCGATAAAGTGAACATTTTTTCCCGGTCCCTTGAAAAAATACTCGATAAGTAGAATAAAATCAATATTAATTGGTTCCCTCGGTAATTGGAAGTTAAAGGAATAGTATCTTGCCTTTGAATTGTATCATTATTCTTGTCTCAAATAAATTGCCGTGTCATCCTGAATTTTGTCTTTCCTAATTTTCTACATTACAAAATCATCGTATCATCATGATAATATTTAGAGCAGATTGTTGAATTATAACAGATAAATTAGAATAATTATCTTGATTATTTCTAGGCGAAAAGTTATTTCAAAAATGTTATTTGCTAGAAACCTTCCCAGTACTATACTAAATAACTTCCCAAAGTTTCATGGCGATCCAATGAGTGGTTTGGTCAGGCATAAAGGACAAACAAACAGACATACATTCATTTTTATATATATAGATTAACAGTAATTAAACGTAACAGTAAGAAAATGTTGATTTTAAAATATTTTAATTTTAAAATATTTTAATTTTTTTCATATTTTAAATATGTAAATAGAGTCTTTTAAGAAAGACCACCTAAAAACATGAATCAACTTGTTTCTCCTGTTGGTGGTCTCTCATTGAAGATTCTAATTGCTATTAAAGAATCTCTAATAGACCTTTAATAAGAGACTGCCTCTTGGAGAGACTGTGTAGCTACGAAATGGATATTCCCGACTTCGCCCGGATTTTACCCGAGAAAAGGTTTGTCTAACGAATCTCTCGATAAAGTGAACATTTTCTCCCGGTCCCTTGAAAAATACTCGATAAGTTGAATAAAATCATTATTAATTGGTTCCCTCCGTAATTGGAAGTTAAAGGAATAGTATCTTGCCTTGGAATTGTATCATTATTCTTGTCTCAAATAAATTGCGTGTCATCCTGAATTTTGTCTTTCCTAATTTTCTACATTACAAAATCATCGTATCATCATGATAATATTTAGAGCAGATTGTTGAATTATAACAGATAAATTAGAATATTTATCTTGATTATATCTAGGCGAAAAGTTATTTCAAAAATTTTATTTGCTAGAAACCTTCCCAGTACTATACTAAATAACTTCCCAAAGTTTCATGGCGATCCAATGAGTGGTTTGGTCAGGCATAAAGGACAAACAGACATACATTCATTTTTATATATATAGATAGATTAACAGTAATTAAACGTAACAGTAAGAAAATGTTGATTTTAAAATATTTTAATTTTAAAATATTTTAATTTTTTCATATTTTAAATATGTAAATAGAGTCTCTTAAGAAAGACCACCTAAAAACATGAATCAACTTGTTTCTCCTGTTGGTGGTCTCTCATTGAAGATTCTAATTGCTATTAAAGAATCTCTAATAGACCTTTAATAAGAGACTGCCTCTTGGAGAGACGGTGTAGCTACGAAATGGAAATTCCCGGCTTCGCCCGGATTTTACCCGAATAAAGGTTTGTCTAACGAATCTCTCGATAAAGTTTACATTTTTTCCCGGTCCCTTGAAAAATACTCGATAAGTTGAATAAAATCATTATTAATTGGTTCCCACCGTAATTGGAAGTTAAAGGAATAGTATCTTGCCTTGGAATTGTATCATTATTCTTGTCTCAAATAAATTGCCGTGTCATCCTGAATTTTGTCTTTCCTAATTTTCTACATTACAAAATCATCGTATCATCATGATAATATTTAGAGCAGATTGTTGAATTATAACAGATAAATTAGAATATTTATCTTGATTATATCTAGGCGAAAAGTTATTTCAAAAATTTTATTTGCTAGAAACCTTCCCAGTACTATACTAAATAACTTCCCAAAGTTTCATGGCGATCCAATGAGTGGTTTGGTCAGGCATAAAGGACAAACAGACATACATTCATTTTTATATAGATATAGAATAGATAGATAGAAGAAGATAGAAGATAGATAGATAGATAG
This sequence comes from Cordylochernes scorpioides, assembly GCA_030710605.1. Lineage (NCBI taxonomy): Eukaryota > Metazoa > Arthropoda > Arachnida > Pseudoscorpiones > Chernetidae > Cordylochernes > Cordylochernes scorpioides. The sequence continues at coordinate 98,191,991 of CP092871.1, forward strand.
ATAGATAGATAGAAGATAGATGATTTAAGGTATTATAAGGATTAACATGTATTTACATACAAATAGGTACAAATTAGCGCCTTCAAATACAAATTAATATATTTTACAATACAAAAGTTACACTAAGACGAAAATATATTAAAAATAAATAGTTAAGTTATGTTATTGTCATTCTAATTTTTTTCTGATATATATCACACAACAATCAATATATTGAATTTGTTTGATATTTTCAAATTCAGTTCATTGGCGACCGAAAATAATTTTGTACGCAATTTTTTTCTCATTTCTCATGATGATGACAATAATGCTGAATCAGGTTTAATTGTCAGAAATAAAATCATTTGGGACTATTCACTAAAACAGACCGCGAGCAATGTTTGACCATTGTTTTTAGTAGACTAGCACATGATTCAAATTTTAAAAATTATATTGTATATATAGGCAAATACATAGATAACTGGTTATAGTTATAAGACCATTTATAAAAATTCATAGAAAATTCAATCGAAGTTTAGTATATTTTTTTTAAATCGCAGCGAACACATCCAAACCTAATCAAGTTTAAAATACATCCATTGATGATTTTAATATATATAATTTGATGACTAATTCAATTTATTGTATGAAACCAAATTAATTTTTTAATATTTCTCTTCAAATTTGACATTAGCATTTATTTCTTGTATTATTGAGAAAACTAACAGAATATATGTTTCAGCTTTCAGACATCTCAATGTGTCAGAAGGCGATATTATTTCTAAATTAAGGTTGGGTTATTTTCTAAAACTCAAAATATGTTAAATAAAATAAAAACCTGCAAATTTTTATCTATTACAGTTGCCTATTAATATGGTGTAATTCTAAAATGAACCGCTCTTGTGTGAAAATTCAAGGGGGTTCAAATTGTTAATATACATATTTATCCTTTTTTATATAGGATTCTTGAACCATTTTAGGAATTGGTATGGGATTCTCGAGGTCGTGAGGAAGAGGTTGCCTAGCTGATGGTATATGAGGATAAAAGTTAGGTTGTTACTTTTTGCTATTAAGGACTGAGAATTTTCAGACACAGAAATAACAATCTTCATGACCATTTTTTTGGTTCTCGCCAAACCATTGGTACACCAAAGGGCATAACTTTTAATTTCCCTGATTTTCATAGCAAAACCATTGATAGCACGTTCCGCTCACACTATGGGGGCACTACCACTTGTCTTGATCACCTAAGGCCACACCAAAATATTCTTTATTGCATTCTTTTATTTTTGGGGTGATACATTTCCATTGTTTGGTAATGGTAATTTCTCCACAAATGAAGCTGATCATTTCTGGATTAGCTTTGCATTTACGCGGCATTATATATATATTTAAAATATTTATGTAAATAAATTAATTTTTGAACATTTTCTTGATATAAAATTGCAATGGTATGCATTTCATCTAAATGATGATCAACATTTTATATTTATAAAGTAAATATCTTCAAAATATTTTGATGACAGCGACATCAGCTTCTTTATAAAATTAAATATTTCCAGATATTTTCAAAAATTGAGCTGATTAGAAAAAATGAAGGTATATTCATGATCCAATGGTTGGAATTTACTAGAAACAATTTTCAAATATTGAGAAGGAAAAAGTGTGTGTACTAGTGTTTTCTAGACACTATTTTTTAACAATAAGATAAAAACGACATAAAAATCATTCTTGAGAATAGGAGTTGCCTGACTAGCATTTATATTTCTGTAAAATATACATAATTTGGTGTGTTAGAATTTTATTTTCATAACGTTCCACAAAGGCCTGAGAATTTGCAGACACAGAAATAACAATCATCATGACGATTTTTTTGGTTCTCACCAAACCACTGGTACACCAAAAGGCATAACTTTTAATTTACCTGATTTTTATTGCAAAACTATTGATAGCACGTTCCGCACACACTATTGGGGAACTGCCACATGTCTTGATCACCTAAGGTCACACCAAAATAATCTTTATAGCATTCTTTTATCTTTAGGGTGATACGTTTCCACTGTTTGGAAATGGTAAATTTTCTACAAATGTAGCTGATCATTTCTGGATTAGCTTTGCATTTACGTGAAATTATTTTTATATTTGAAATATAATGAAAATAGATGCATTGTTAAACATTTTTTGATATAAAATTGCAATGGTATGCATTTCATCTAAATGATGATTAATTTTTTATATTTACAAAGTCAATATCTTCAAAATATTTTGATGACAGCGATGACATCAGCATCTTTATCAAATTAAATATTTTCAGATATTTTTCACAAATTGAGCTAATTTCGAAATTTGAAGGTATATTCATGATCCAAGGATTGGAATTTACTAGAAACAATTTTCAAATATTGAGAAGGAAAAGTGTGTGTACTAGTGTTTTCAAGAGACTATTTTTCAACAATAAAATAAAAACGACTTAAAAATTCATTCTTGAGAATAGGAGTTGCCTGGCTAGCATTAATATTTCTATAAAATATACAAACTTTGCTGTGTTAGAATATTATTTTCACAACGTAACAACAAAAGTATTTTGTTTTCTTCAGGAAAAATAAATAGAAATAAAGCATTTGGAAAGACATAAAAATTGTTCTATAAAATATAGAATAATTTGTAAAACCTTACCAAATGTTTTATTTTTATTTATTTCTCCTGACGAAAACAAAATACATATGTTGAAACGTTGAAAAAATAAAAAAAAATAAACTAGCCGAGGTATCTATATTCAACAGAAATAAAGAAGCTATTTTTTACAATGCAGTTATTTATGATTAACACACAATATTTAAAAATACGAAAGATCATTTCAAAAAGTGATCAAATCCTTAATTTATAAAACAGGTTTTATTAGCAAATTTATGAATGATTCAAAATTTATTTTCTACCCCAGATATATCAATAAACCATTTGACTCAGCATTATAATTAATACATTTATAAAACTAAAAATGCCAGCTAATTATTAATATATTATTAAACAAAATCTTAAACTATGTGCAATATTAAGTGAATATAAAAGAATGACTACAAAACACACGTGGCAAAAGTAAACAAATACAATTATCAAAAGAGAAATACAATGATTGAAATTTATTACAATAATTTATGATATATATTTTAAGGTATTATAGGAAATAAATATGCATTTACATACAAATAGGTACAAATTAGCGCCTTCAGGTACAAGTCTATATATTTTACAATACAGTAGTTGCATTAAGACACAAATATATTTAAAACAAATAAATTAGTTATATTATTGTGAATTTAATTTTGTTCTGATATATAACACTCTGAATTCCAAAAAGGAATTTGATTGACAAATCTCAATATATTGAATTTGCTTGATCTTTTCAAATCCAGTTCTTTGGCGACCGAAAATAATTTAGTACGAAATTTTTCTTTCTCGATGCCTTCAGAAAAGCGTTCTTGAATCATTTCAAAATAGTTTGGAAAATGTTTCTCATAAAAAGGCCTGTTCAATTCCATATTTTCACGTAGACCTGTTGATTCATTGGATAGATAGCCCGCTAACCTGTTTTGGTCATTTTCTAACAAGGAACTAAGCAATGTAATATTGGATTTACCAAGAAGATGATTCTCCATTATAGCAACTTGACTTTTGCAGCTATTCATCCATTCAATTAGATTATTTGGTAACTGAATATTTTCAGGCAAACTATATGTTGGGTGCCATAGAACAAAATATGATACCATTAATTTTACAATTGGTATACTTTCAAATCTATTATTCCTGATTTGATTGGTTCTCAAAAATTCAAATAAATTAAAATGAGTTGAATACCTTAATAATAGTTTTGAAACTAGACTTATACTGATATCATGGTCTACTCTAAATAATATAATTTTAAATGCAGCTGAATTAAAAGGTAAAATTTCATTTGTGTTTTTAATATTAGCGTCAGCTCCAGCATCTAAAAGAGTGTGAATGATGACTGGATTTAAAAAAAGAGAAGCTTTATACAACGCGGTCTCACATTCTTTATTCTTTGCATTTATTGAAGCGCCAGCTTGTATTAACAGTTTTGCTATTTCATTGCTTTTATTTTTTATCGTCATAGCTAAAGGTGCATCACCCCTAATATCTTTTTCATTAACATCAGCTCCTGATTTGATCAAGAAACTTGCCACTTCTCGAGACTCACATGAGCATGCATGATGTAAAAGTGTTCTATTAGATACATCCTTTTTGCCTATATCAGCTCCAGCTTCTAACAATAGCTTGAAATTTAGTAATTTCCTCGATTCAATTGAATAAAAGATTGCTGTAAGCTGGTTTTGGCAACTCACTTCTAAATCAAGGTTGACTTTTAAAAGATATTTTAAGAAGTTTGCATCACCTATCTTAGAGGCAATCATTAATGGTGTTCTTCCCAAAAAATCAGGTAGATTACAATCTGCTCCAGCAATAATCAGGTATCGGAATATTTTAAAATTGTTAGTTTTGATAGCTTTCTGAAGTGGAGTTATTTCATTCCAATTCCTAGCATTTATGTCTGCACCCTTGTCTAATAATTTTCTACAAAGGTATTCGTTACCTAGAGCGGCAGCTATGTGCAGTGGGGAATCCGAATCATCGATTAAATACCTAAACCTTAAAATTCCTCTTTCAAATCTATTAGGTTGACTTTCTAAATATCTAAAGTAGTTGAATATTAAATTCCTGTCAAATTTAAAATTTACATCAAATCCCTCTTCTAATATCATATCTACTTCTTCGAGGTTTTCCAGAATAATATGCAAAAATTTCATTTTTGAATCCATTATAAATGTTTTATCCATTTAGGTGAGATTTATTTTCTGAAGTTTAAGATTTTATTATGAATTTGAATTATTGATTCATACACCAACAATGAGTTTCTGAATATTGAAAACGCATCTAAGCCAAAATATGAATCAACTCTGTAAAACTAAAAAATTAATATATATTCTGTGAGTTTATATAATAAAGATTCCAATTAATTTTTTTATATTTTAATTTTAAATATTAATATTCGAATATTTTTCTTATAACAAAAATCATAATAGTTCCTTATTTGCTTTGACTATATAAATAAACAATTTACTTTTTGCAAATCTATATATATATATATATATATATATAATTGAATGTCTGTCTGTATGTTTGTAATCTATAGATACCAAAACGATACATCCAATCGCCGTGAAATTTTGGGATATTATCAGGTATATCTCTGGGAAGGTTTTTGAAAAATAATTTCTTGAATATCTTGAATATCCTTAGAGTTATTTGCAGATTTGTAGATTTAACTCGCAACCAGCGCCCCCATACGGAGATAGGCTTAGGTTTTGGCAGGAAGTCTGCTCCACGCCTGATGACCTTGGGTCTTTCAGGGCTTTATATTGGTGCTTTATAATGGCTATAAACTCTTGGCATTTCAATATTAATATATATTTAAAGAGAATATTATAACGTTTCTGTGTTAAATCTTGATATGTTGTAATGTTAAACTATATTTTTATATAGTTAATTTAATGTCATTGTTTTATAATAATGAAGATGCAAATAACATTGTTGTAGTTGTGGAAATATCTTTATTCACGAAGCTGCTAACCACAGAATGAATGATTTTTGAGCCAATTGTTGTTGTTGTTGGAGGTGATCATCTTTATATTAAACTAGCGGATGTGCCCGGCTTCGCCCAGGTTTTACCCGAGTAAAGGTTTGTCTAACGAACATTTGTTAAAACAATTATCTATAAACTTATTTAAAAAAAAAAGATATATTTTGATAATTTGAAACTCGTAAATTTGAATCTCTCGATAAAGTGAACATTTTTCCCGGTTCCTTGAAAAATACTCGATAAGTTGAATAAAATCAATATTAATTGGTTCCCACGGTAATTGGAAGTTAAAAGAATAGTATCTTTGCCTTGGAATTGTATCATTATTCTTGTCTCAAATAAATTGCCATGTCATCCTGAATTTTATCTTTCCTAATTTTCTACATTACAAAATCATCATTTTATCAATTCTCCCAATATATATGTTGTAGATAAATGAAAAAAACTAACTTCGACTTGTGCGCAATAAATAGGTAGAAAATCTTACTTTTGATAAATTACTATATATAGTCACGACCGTCTTTCCTCATTCCTCATCGGCCTCGGTCACGGATGCGCGCGCACAGGGAGGTCACATGCTCGCCGGCAGCCAACGGGCGCGCGCCGCCGGCATTACGTCATAGATTATAAACACAAGGTAATAAGGCCAAATAAAAAAATAGTGTGTGATAAGGCACAATTTGGAGGATAGATTATAAACACAAGGTAATAAGACCTAATCCAAATAAATAAATAGTGTGTGATAAGGCACAATTTGGATTATATTTAATACAGTTATCAGCGTCATGCACAATTCTGTCACCTTAAGTGTCAAGTTACGGTAAGTAGAAATTAAAAAATTAAAAAAAGATGCCGAAACCCGGAATCGAACCAGGGACCTTTAGATATTCAGTCTAACGCTCTCCTAACTGAGCTATTTCGGCTTATTTTATTTATTTCTATAGAAGCTTCTATCTTTATAATTATGTATATTTACAAAAAGTCAATTCGCTCGCGCCTCTAGCGGTGAAAATGAGGGGTAATACCAGCTGACCTAATGTACATGTAAAGTTTGGAGCGGGACGTTTCACAAGAGTGACATCCACGGCTCCAATTTATAATTGTAACAAATAGTATTTGAATAAAAACATTCAATCGGGTAAAACACGGGCGTTGCCCGGGTCATTCGGCTAGTAATATATAGATAAATAAATAACTTATAGATAAAATAACTTGTTATCTTCGTCACAATGGGGGCGCTGCTTTCGAGTTAAATCTACAAATCTGCAAATAACTCTAAGGATATTCAAGATATCCAAGGAATTATTTTTCAAAAATCTTCCCGGGGATATAACTAATTGATGAAAAGAAGCGTGGACCGGGCGCCTGGCGGCGCTACCGGCCGCCTGGCGGCGCTGCATGGAAATGACTGACCAATGGGAACGCCCCTCCCCTCCTGCCGCCGTCATCTTGTTTACAGTTTCAAGCCTCCCTTTGTTCTTACTACTGTGTGCGGTTGCTATGTTTGTGTCACCATATATATCCTTATCTATATATATAAAATTGAATGTCTGTCTGTCTGTTTGTCTGTCTGTTTGTTTGTACTCTATAGATTCAAAAACCATACATCCAATCGCTGTGAAATTTTGGGATATTATTAGGTATATCACCGGGAAGGTTTTAGAAAAATAATTTCATGAATATCTTGAATATCCTTAGAGTTATTTGCAGATTTGTAGATTTAACTCGCAAGCAGCGCCCCCATTGTGACGATGATAACAAGTTTTCTTATCACTAAGTTTGTTATCTTAAATATTATTTATCAAAAGTAAGATTATCTCAGGATGACACGGCAATGTGACACGGGAAAAAATGTTCACTAGATAAAACTATGATTTTCTATATGATATAAAAAGCCAACAATGAAGAGTGAATGTAATATAAAAAGCCAACAATGAAGAATGAATGTAAGATAAAAAGCCAACAATGAAAAATGAATGTAAGATAAAAAGCCAACAATGAAGAGTGAATGTAATATAAAAAGCCAACAATGAAGAATGAATGTAAGATAAAAAGCCAACAATGAAGAGTGAATGTAAGATAAAAAGCCAACAATGAAGAGTATAGTAATATAAAAAGCCAACAATGAAGAATGAATGTAAGATAAAAAGCCAACAAAGAAGAGTAAATATAATATAAAAAGCCAACAATGAAGAGTGAATGTAAGATAAAAAGCCAACAATGAAGAGTAAATGTAAGATAAAAAGCCAACAATGAAGAGTGAATGTAATATAAAAAGCCAACAATGAAGAATGAATGTAAGATAAAAAGCCAACAATGAAGAATGAATGTAAGATAAAAAGCCAACAATGAAGAGTGAATGTAATATAAAAAGCCAACAATGAAGAATGAATGTAAGATAAAAAGCCAACAATGAAGAGTAAATATAATATAAAAAGCCAACAATGAAGAGTGAATGTAAGATAAAAAGCCAACAATGAAGAGTAAATGTAATATAAAAAGCCAACAATGAAGAGTAAATGTAATATAAAAAGCCAACAGAGTGAATGTAAGATAAAAAGCCAACAATGAAGAGTGAATGTAATATAAAAAGCCAACAATGAAGAATGAATGTAAGTTAAAAAGCCAACAATGAAGAGTAAATCTATATATATATATATATATATATATATATATATAAAAGTCATTTTCTGTCTGTCTGTCTGTTTCGCGATAAACTCAAAAACTACCGAACCAATTGGTACCATATTTTGCATGTCGCTTTTTATAAACCTGAGGAAAATTTTCGGCTGCATTTTGATTAGTATTTTTGGCTATTTCTTTTTTTTCATTTGAAGAACTTTTTTTTACGCGGACTAATCCGGAATGGAATGAATACCTAAATATGGCCATTTTTTTAAGCATCGGTGGTTCAGTGGTAGAATGTTCGCCTGCCACGCGGGCGGCCCGGGTTCGATTCCCGGCCGATGCATTTTTTTTTTTTACAATTTTTAAAACTCTTTTATATTATCTTATATATAAAAAATTGAATGTCTGTCTGTCTGTACTCTATAGATTCAAAAACCATACATCCAATCGCCGTGAATTATCTCAGGATGACACGGCAATTTATTTGCGACAAGAATAATGATACAATTCCAAGGCGAAGATACTATTCCTTTAACTTCCAATTACCGAGGGAACCAATTAATATTGATTTTATTCAACTTATCGAGTATTTCTCAAGGGACCGGGAAAAAATGTTCACTAGATAAAACTATGATTTTCTAATGTAGAAAATTAGGAAAGACAAAATTCAGGATGACAAGGCACACAGGGACCGGGAAAAATGTTCACTTTATCGAGAGATTCAAATTTACGAGTTTCAAATTATCAAAATATATCTTTTTTATTTTTTAATAAGTTTTTAGAGAATTGTTTTAACAAATGTTCGCTAGACAAACCTTTACTCGGGTAAAACCCCGGGCGAAGCCGAGTACGTTTTATAAGTTTAAAGAGAATTGTTTTAACAATTGTTCGTTAGACAAACATTCACTCGGGTAAAACCCGGGCGAAGCCGGGCTGGTCCGCTAGTATTAAATAATAATCCTATATTTATAAATCATTTCACTTGGCTGTTCTTTTGCATCACCGACCCACAACATGGTAGCAGAGCGTGGTTTGCATTAAAAAGAACGAAAAGTAAGTGAAACCAAGATGGCGTCGTCTTCCCAAGCGCTTGCCCTGAACGTCGAGAAGCTCACCGGCAGCAATTATCGATCATGGAAATTTAACATGAAGATGCTCCTGATCGAAAGAGGATTATGGATATTAATAAATATTTGCATCCATAATTTACATGAAAATAGTTACAACATATCAAATAGACAAAATTCATGATAATACATCACATATCACAACAGAGAAGACAAAAATCAAACAAGAAAAGGCACTGGCAACGATTGCTCTATCAATTTCTACAGAGCAACAAATTCACATCATCGACTGTAAGACTGCAAGTGAAGCCTGGACGACCCTGGAACAAATATTTGAACTGAAATCAAGGGCGCGAATTCTCCAACTCAAGAAACAATTCGTGAACATCAAGTTCATCGAAGAAGAAAAAATGATAAATTACCTATCGAGATTCAAGACCTGCAGTGATCATCTCAGAGAAGCGGGATGTGAAGTAAAGGATGAAGATCTGGCATACTCTATGCTAGCTGGACTACCAGACTCCTATGATGGGATTATAATGAACTTTAGCAACATGACGGATGATGAGTTCACGTCATCCAAGGTGAGGCAGGTCCTGCTAACGGAACACGAGAGGAGAACAACCAGAAAGGAGGATTCATCCAAGGAGGTGCTACAGGTGAACAAGCTTCAAAATAACAACAGTACCGACAGTCGAAGAAAATGCTACCGATGCGGGAAGATAGGACACATCGCCACCAACTGCCGAGGAATGAAGCAAACAACTAGAAACCGCGATAATCAGCATTATCAGAGGAAGGTAAACAAATCAGATAACTTCCCGGCTGCACTCAACCTAACGAGCGACGAGGATTCGTGGCTGCTGGATAGCGGAGCAACCAACCATGTATGCAGAAACAAGGACTGGTTCATTGACCTTCGGGAGGTGTCTTCTGATCCCATTATGACTGCGAGTGGAACAACTGAGGCCAAAGGATATGGACACATATTTCTCCAGACGTCTATCCATAATGAAAGCATCGAAATCAAGCTAAACTATGTGTTGTACGTCCCAAATGTGCGAAGGAATCTGCTGTCAGTCTCCAAGATAGAAGAAAACGGCAACCGTGTGACCTTTCGTAATATGGTAGCTCGCGTTTTCAACCCAGAAAACAGGATTATAGCGGAAGCGACAAATGTAAATGGCCTCTACATTGTGAAAGGTAAGACCTTAAACTCCAGTAAAACAGCATTTAATAGTGAAAGGGACCATTTTCAGAACAATTCCTTAAGAACGTGGCATCGACGGTTATGCCATATTGACAGTAACGCCATTGAAAAGATGGCGCGGGAGGAGCTGGTAATAGGCTTAGAAATTTCCTCTAGAGACAAAGGCCTATGCGACGATTGTTGTATCGCTAAATCCACTAAAGCGTCACATAAAAACCTAGGCAATATTAGATCTAAACAGACCTTGGAGCTTATCCACACAGATATTTGCGGTCCAATGCCGGTAAAATCAACCGGAGGCAATAGATACTTTCTATCTTTTGTTGATGATTTCTCAAGAAGGATTACTGTGTATCTTCTGAAAAACAAAGATGAGGTATTAAAACATTTCGATATCTATAGAGCCACTGTAGAGAGACAAACTGGTAATAAAATTAAAGTGTTACGATCGGATAATGGACTTGAGTTTTGCAATAGAGAATTTCAAGACAAATTACAAAAACTAGGGATAAAGCATGAACGCACAAACGTGTATTCTCCGCAAATGAACGGTGTGGCAGAACGTGTAAATCGAACACTTTTAGATATGGCCCGCGCTTGTTTACATAGCTCCAATCTCCCCCAAAGATTTTGGGCAGAGGCGGTAAATACAGCTGCTTACATTAAAAACAAATGTTATAATAGTGCTCTAAAAGACAAAGTACCTGATGGACTTTGGTTAGAAAGAAATCCTAGTGTAAGACACCTAAAAGCATTTGGATGTTTGGCATATAGCCATATACCAAGAGAAAGAAGGCGAAAATTAGACAGTCGGGCATGTAGATGTATTCTGGTAGGATACTCTACTCAAACACGTGGATATCGTCTCTGGTGCCCAGAATCACAAAAGGTGATTGAAACAAAACATGTTAGGTTCGATGAGTCTAAAATTGGACTAGAGTGGACCAGAATAGTCGAAGAGACAGAACCGGAAAAGTACAACCACGTTTGGCTAGAACCTGAGACTAACCATGATAACGACCTAGAGAATGAATTACCGAGTAATTTGGATTCAGTGGGGGTAGAGGACACTCTACCACAACCCTCCACCTCCAAAAACATTGTTCGAAATCCATATGGGAGAAAAGGTAAACCAAGAGTAGAATTGAATTTTTTAGATGTTACCGAGCCGCAAAGTTTTGAAGAGGCAGTCCAATCTCCCGAAGCCATGTATTTGAGAAAAACAATGGAAGATGAGCTTAGAGTGCTTCAGGAACGAGGCACTTGGGAGTTATCAACATTACCGCCGGGAAAGAAACCGATTAGCAGCAGATGGGTGTATAAAGTGAAGACAAATGAGAGCGGAAATGTAGAGCGTTTCAAAGCACGTTTAGTAGCTAGAGGTTTCTCACAGAAACAAGGAATCGATTTTCAGGAAACTTATGCACCTGTTATTAACTTAGCTGTAATCAGAGTTTTGGTAACGTTAAGTTTGAACATGAAGTGGTACAATAGACATCTCGACGTAGATAACGCTTATCTATATGGCGACTTAGAAGAAGAAATATACATGCTTTTGCCAGAAGGGGTCGAGAGGAGAGATAACGAGGTTTACAAACTGCTTCGACCTATTTACGGCTTGCGACAATCAGGGCGGAATTGGAATTTAACACTCGATCATGCTTTACAAGAAATGGGATTTACACGACTAGAATCCTGTAATTGTATTTATACTTATCTAGATAAGGCAATTATTGCCGTTTATGTAGATGACTTGGCTTTATTTGGTGAGAGTGAAGAGATTTTGCGGAATATAGAACAGAAAATTAATGAAAGGTTCCGAGTTAAAAATTTGGGAGCGATCAGGAATTTCTTGGGAGTTCAAATTGACTATCCAGACGAGGAGACTCTAGTACTATCTCAAAGTACATATGTTAAATCAATCTTACAAAAATTCAACATGATCGAATGTCGACCGGTATCCACACCGTTAGACATTAGTTTTCCAATCTCAAAAGGAGATTGCCCCACAGATGAAGAAGAGAAAGAGAGGATGAGAGCTATTCCATATAGGGAACTAATCGGGTCGCTCCTTTATCTTGCTAATTGTACTAGGCCAGACTTAATGTTTTCCGTTACGAGATTAGCTCAATTCTCTAGCAACCCTGGACGTCGACATTGACAAGCTGCCAAACACGTCTTAAGATATTTACACGGGAGCATAAATCTATCTCTCGTTTATCGCCGGACTGATTCCAATGATGTTTGTGCATACAGTGATGCAGATTGGGCTAGCGACATCGATGACAGACGGTCCAATAGTGGGACCGCTATCACTATAGGACATTCCTTAGTCATATGGAAGACTTGCAAACAGAAGTGTGTCTCACTTTCCACAATGGAGGCAGAATATTTAGCGCTATCCCAGACCACTAAGGAAGCAGTTTGGATCGCTACCATCTTGAAAGAATTAAAGTTCTTATCGAATTTTGCTTTTCCCTTGATAATTCATTGCGATAATAGATCCGCTATAGACTTTTCCAAAAATAATGTGGAGAACAACAGATCCAAACACATTGACATAAGATACCATCACGTCAGAGAAAGAATAATCAGCGGAGAGATCAAGATTGTCTACATCCCTACAAAGGAGAACCTGGCCGACGTCTTCACCAAGACCCTGAGCAAAGTGGCTCACAAGAACGCCTGTGACTTCATGAGCTGTTCTCCTGTCCAGCGCTTCAGTGGGGGAATGATGAAAAGAAGCGTGGACCGGGCGCCTGGCGGCGCTACCGGCCGCCTGGCGGCGCTGCATGGAGATGACTGACCAATGGGAACGCCCCTCCCCTCCTGCCGCCGTCATCTTGTTTACAGTTTCAAGCCTCCCTTTGTTCTTACTGCTGTGTGCGGTTGCTATGTTTGTGTCACCATATATATCCTTATATTAAATAATAATCCTATATTTATAAATCATTTCACTTGGCTGTTCTTTTGCATCACCGACCCACAACACTAATAATATCCCAAAATTTCACGGCGATTGGATGTATGGTTTTTGAATCTATAGAGTACAGACAGACAGATAGACATTCAATTTTATATATATATATACTTGCGGACGTACCCGGCTTCGCCCGGGTTTTACCCGAGTAAAGGTTTTTCTAACGAATCTCTCGATAAAGTGAACCCTTTTTTCCCGGTCCCTTGAAAAATACTCGATAAGTTCAATAAAATCAATATTAATTGGTTCCTTCGGTAATTGGAAGTTAAAGGATTAGTATCTTGCCTTGGAATTGAATCATTATTCTTGTATGGATGTGTGTGTACCCGGCTTCGCCCGGGTTTTACCCGAGTAAAGGTTTGTCTAACGAATCTCTCGATAAAGTGAACATTTTCCCCCGGTCCCTTGAAAAAAATCTCGATAAGTGGTTAAAATCAATAATAATTGGTTCCCTCGGTAATTGGAAGTTAAAGGAATAGTATCTTGCCTTGGAATTGTATCATTATTCTTGTCTAAAATAAATTGCCGTGTCATCCTGAATTTTGTCTTTCCTAATTTTCTACATTACAAAATAATCGTATCATTATGATAATATTTAGAGCAGATTGTTGAATTATTGCAGATAAATAAGAATATTTACCTTGATTATTTTAAGGCGAAAAGTTATTTCAAAAATTGTATTTGCTAGAAACCTTCCCAAGACTATACTAAATAACTTCCCAAAGTTTCATGGCGTTCCAATGAGTGGTTTGGTCAGGCATAAAGGACAGACAGACAGACACACACACATACATTCATTTATATATATATATATGTTAAATACTTTATTATGTGTAAATTCTATTTTTTTTTAATTTGTATTTTTAAATTTAATTTAAAAAAAAATTGTAAATTTATATATGTAAATTATTGTGCCAGATTAATCATAATCATAGAGGATTTGCATATCTCTTGTTGGTTAAAAAGAAGATAATAGTTTTGCTGAGAAGCTAGATGCTCTCAGGTTAGTTTTTTCCTTATTCTAAATATGTTAGTATAATATCTTACATTTTTCTGCTTTAATTTTATTATTAATTATAAAGTATAATAAACAATGTTAAAGATTAGTTTTAATTATTAATCAAGATTGTGTGTGAATATGTGAGAAAGATGTAATATCGTTGTTGTTTTCTTGGCCGACTGTTTTACATATGGTGTTATCTTAAAATTGCTAGTTTTGAATATTTTTTTAGATTGAGTTGAATGAATTGCTGAATTTTTTTTTTGTATTTAAATATAAATAAAATTAACTCTGTTGATTTTTTTGTATTTAATCGATAACAGCGAAGTTACGCATGTTAAAGTTAGGAAAAATAGTTTGATGTTAAGCAAAACCTGCTCCATCTCGTTTTACATAAATGTTGAAAATTTGGTCGAAATTGATGCATTGTAACGAAAGTTTTTAGTGAACAACACTTATGAAATTTGCATTTTATTAATATAGAAATAAACATAATTTCTTCATAAAAGTGAATTTATTTTTTCCTCTTTAAAAACTTCAAGAATTAATAGAAAATATTAAAAAGGTACCATCTCTATCCTCCATGCACCCAACATTGGTTATGGGCCTACTTGCAAGCTTTTAGCTGAATACTTTAGCAATTTGAGAAAATAATTGGCTAAGCTTTTTGGGGCCGTATTAAAAGTTTTAAAATGAATGATACAATTTTCACTTTTCCAAAGCTGAATGCTTTTAACTATAATATCTGGAAAGTGGATATGAAGGTCCTTCTAATCGATAGAGGAAGCTGGGATTTTATCATAGAAGATGAACATGATCTTCCAGCTGAGGCAACAGCCAAAGATATAAGAGAATTCAAATGGAGGAAGGATAGGGCTTTTACTACAATTTACCAAGGAGTAGAAAGAAACTACCAAACTTTGATTGCCAATGCTGCTGATGGAAAAGAAGCTTGGAATATACTAAAGCAGAATTTTGAATCAAATTCAAGGGTCAGACTGGCTGGATTGATTGATGAATTTTATGAAATGAAATTTACTCCTGATGAAGAAACTATTGGAATATTTATAAAAAAGAGTCCAAGAGAAAAAACAACTGATTAAAGAAGCTGGATTCGATCTACCTGAAGTACTTGTGTGTTTTCAATTGATAAGGAAGTTACCTCAAGATTATGATGGCATTGTCCAAGTTCTATACAGACTAGAAGAAAAACAATTCAATGTTGAAAACATTGAAGCCCACTTAATAAATGAATCTGGAAGAATTCAACAAAATAAAAAAGATGATGGACTTGATATTGTGGCAAACGCTTATCAAACAAAAACTCCCAGGATGTACCAAGGAAATAAGAAGAAAAATTATTTTTCTGCAAAAGCACAGTATAGAAGTGGAAGCATGCTGGAGCCAACAGTGCATCCAAGAACAGCAAGAACCCATGATATAAGGAATTGCTCCTTCTGTGGGAAAACTGGCCATCTTTTAAAAGACTGTTTTCTTAGAAACAAGTACTCTCAATGGCAAAACTACAGAAAGGATCAGAACTACAAGGGAAAGTCTTCTGCATTTCACTCAGAAATTCTAAGCTTCCACCACATTTGCGAAAGAGCAAGTGATCAAACTAGTGAATTGGGAGAATGGCTGATAGACAGCGCAGCTACATCTCATTTTTGCAAAGAAAAGGATTGGTTTGTGAACTACCAGGATATCCCCCCGATGGACGCTTTGATTGGAGATGTCGACTGCAAGTCAACAATCTTAGGTAAGGGAGATATCATCTTTCTTTTAAGAGACACAAATAACACCTTTATAGAGGTAACTCTACTTAATGTTTTATATGCACCAAAATGAGAAGGAATCACATTAGTGGATCATGCATAGACATAGCAGGAAATAAGATTATATGGAAAAACCGTAAAATAACAATCTTTAAAAATAATGGGGAATATTTATTTACAGCAAGACGAGTAGATAAATTATATATTGTAAATATATACCCTAATAAAGCCAAAGCTCAAAATTATTCAGTTTCTTATAACTCAAATCTTAATTTTCTCCATAAGAGATTTTGTCATATTAACTTAGAAATACTGAATTCTATGAGTAAAAAGAATACTGTCAAAGGATTAGAAAAAGTTCAGGGTAATCCAACCACATGTGATATATGTAAAGTAGATAAGATCACTAGATCATCATTTAAATTTAGCTATTCAATTCTGACTAGAAAACCTTTAGAAAAAGTGCATATGTATATCTGGGGTCCTGCACCAGTGAGATCACTTGGTGGCAGAAGATATTTTCTTTCTATCATAGATGACTACTCTAGAAAGGTTAATGTTTATTTCCTAAAAGAAAAGTCAGAAGTTTGTATTTATTTTAAGCAATACTTGCATGAGTCTGAGAGAGCATTAAATGCCAAATTAAAATGTATTAGAATAGATAATGGATTAGAAATCTGTAACAAATAATTTGAAAATTTTCTAGTAAATTTGGGTATTAAAATAGAAAGAACATCAACTTATAGTCCTGAACAAAATGGAATTGCTGAAAGGTTTAATCGAACTGTTATTGAAGGTGTTCAAGCAATGCTTTTAGATAGTGGGTTACAACCCAGATTCTGGGCAGAAGCCCTAAATACCTTTATATATACTAAAAATAGATGTGAACATGATCTAACTAAAGGAGTAAGTCCAATGGAATTATGGCTAGGACATAAACCATCTGTAAGACATTTTAAAATATTTGGCTCATTAGCTTATGTACATGTCCCTAAAATAAAAATAAATGAATTACAACCTAAGGCCAATTCAGGCATAATGGTAGGTTATGCAACCAAAACAAAAGGTTAGAGAATCTGGTTACCAGCAGATAGAAAAGTAATAGAAATCATTCATGTGTATATATTGATGAAGCTAAGAAAGGTGTATATACTTTATTCGGTATTGCTTCTAGAATACAATATGTTTTTTATCCACAGGATGATAACTACCCTTATGAAAATAATGATAGTGATAACCATAATTTACATACACTTACCCCAATAAACATAACTAAATGTAAAATAATAGAAGTACCTAGAAAGACAGGACCACGAGTAGATGTATACTATTATCCACCTTCTAGTGATCAAAAATTAAGATCATTTAATGATGTACAAAAATATTGCGAAACACAAAAAAGCTTGAATATAATTCTGAAATGTTTTCATTTAGACCACAAAAATATATATAAGCTAGAAAAATGAAGTTAAAATAGAAACAAACTGTTTAGAAGATGATTTGTACGAAAGTATTTTCCATGAGGAAATATATAATGTAGAACTTCCTAAAAACTTTAATGATGTACATCAATCACAGGAAAAAAGGAATGGAGGATGAACTTAAGGTGATTAAAGATGGGAAAGTATAGAAATTAGTAGATCCATCACCTCAAGGTGTTAAAATATTAGGTAATAAATGGATATATAGCGTAAAAAGGGATGATAAAAATAATATAAAAATATATAAAGCTAGGCTTGTGGCACAAGGTTATAGACAGAAGTATGGAATAAATTACACTGACATTTTTTCACCAGTTGTAAATTTTTCAAAAATTAGATTCCTGTTTATAATATTAGTATCTTTGATAAGATGGAAGCATGTCCAGTTAGATGTTAAATCAGCCTATCTATATGGAAATTTGAAAGAAAAAATTACATGCAACAACCTGATGGATTCAAACTAAAAGGTAGTGAAGATAAAGTTTGTCTTTTAGAAATGACTATTTATGGGTTACATCAGAGTGGAAGCGAATGGAATAAAGAATTGGATTCAATTTTGAATTCAATAGGATTTGAGACCATTAAATGGTGCAACTGTTTTAATAAAATGAATAATAGTGTTATCCTGATAGTATATGTTGATGATATCTTGTTTTTTGGAATATAAACATCTGTAATTGGAAAATCTATTCAAATTATTAAAGAAAAATTAGATATAAAGGAATTAGGAAAGGTCACAAATATCTGTTAGGAGTTAACTTTGAAACTACAGACAAGGGCATATGCTTACATCAAGAAACATATATAAACAGACTTATAACTAGTTTTAGAGATCTACCTAAGACATTGGTAAATTTACCTTTTAAAACAGGGTGCTGGTTACCACCAAAAATTAAGGAAGATGAAATTATTGAGACTGAACTCATGAGAAAATACCCATATAGATCAATAATAGGTTGTTTATCTTTCCTTGCAGACAGAAGCCGACCAGATATTCCTTTTTCAGTAAACACAATGACTCAATTCTGTAATGGATACATATATCAGCATTGGAAAATCGTTGTAGATCTAATGAATTATGTGTTTAGTACAAGACATTATAAAATAAACCTATCAAATGTTAATAGAGGCATCTTAAATGCATATTCTGATGCAAACTGGGGAATTCATTTGACCAATAGACATTCTACAAGTGGATACATACTATATCTAGATGATACCCCATTTACATGAAAATCGAGAAAACAAAAGTGTATTGCATTAAGTTCTATGGAATCCGAATTTATTGCCTCAACTGAAAGTGTAAAAGAAACAATATAATATTTTAATATATTAAAAGAAATAGACGTACTACCTAATGTGGGAAAACCTATTCAATTTTGTGACAATCAGTCTGCTATATATTTATGTAAGAATAGTGTAGAAAATATGAAAACCAAGCATATTGATATAAGACTACAATTCATTCGAAAATTTGTTGAAGAAGAAGAATTCACTTTGAAATTTTTTAATAGTAATTTGAACTTAGCTGACTTCTCCTAACTAAACCTTTATCTAAAGAGAAACTAAATCGTTTCATAGAGAAACTGTTTTGGAGATGAACTATCTACAAATTAATTCAAGATTCATCTTCAGAAAAGACTGGACCCGAAGCAAGAGGGAGTGTGAAGTCCACTACTAGTACAAGTCGACAAGGGTCTCTGCATCATCTGTAAATTCCTTCACTGTGTTGTCCTGTTTATCTCATTCTATCTCATTATACTTTTGTGTAGATGGAGCTATGATGTTGTAAATCCTGAGAAATGATGATCATGGGGCCAATTGTTAGAGGTGATCATCTTTATATTAAATGATAAATACTTTATTATGGGTAAATTATATATTTTTTAATTTGTATTTTTAAATTTAATTGTAAAAAATTGTAAATTTATATATGTAAATACTTGTTCCAGATTAATCAATAATAGAGGATTTGCATATTTCTTGTTGCTCTCAGGTTAGTTTTTTCTTTATTGTAAATATGTTAGTATAATATCTTAAATTTTTTCTACTTTAATTTTATTATTAAAATAAACATAATTTCTTCATAAAAGTATATTTATTTTTCCTCTTTAAAAACTTCAAGAATTAATAGAAAATATTAAAAAGGTACCATCTCTATTCTCCATGCACCCAACAGTTGTTTATTATCGTTTGTTTATATAAATAATTTCATTGTATGTGATGATGATAACAAAAATGAATTTTTAAATTAATATACATATTTCATTGAAAAAAAAATCTATCTATCCTTATCTATATTAATAAAATGCAAATTTCATAAGCGTTGTTCACTAAAAACTTTCGTTACAATGCATCAATTTCGACCAAATTTTCAACATTTATGTAAAACGAGATGGAGCAGGTTTTGCTTAACATCAAAATATTTTTCCTAACTTTAACATGCGTAACTTCGCTGTTATCGATTAAATACAAAAAAAAATAAAAAGAGTTAATATTATTTATATATAAATACAAAAAAATTCAGCAATTCATTCAACTCAATCTAAAAAAATATTCAAAACAAGCAATTTTAAGATAACACCATATGTAAAACTGTCGGCCAAGAAAACAACAACGAAATTACATCTTTCTCACATATTCACACACAATCTTGATTAATAATTAAAACTAATCTTTAACATTGTTTATTATACTTCATAATATATAATATTCGTTAGGCAAACTTTCACTCGGATAAAACCCGGGCGAAGCCGGGTACACATCCGCTAGTATCTATAAAAATGAAATCCAAAATCGATGTTTGTTATGGCGTTGCGCAAAATCTACAGAATAAATCTTTATGAAATTTCGCATGTAGGTAGCTGAAGATTTCATTTAACATATAGGCTATTCAAAAAACTAAAAAGTTAATGTGCTTTTTAAAAAAAAAAACAAAAAAACAAAAACCGTTAGTTCCAACCTTTTACCGCTTGGGCGCAGCACTGGTCGCGACGTTAAATGAATTTGATTGGTTAATAATTAACACGTTGTTTGTTTACACCAGTGTCGGGCAACCTTTTTCGAGTTGCGGCGCACTAAGCTTAATTTATTTTTTTCGCGGCGCACCTGTGGTTCTCACTATAAATTTCCTCGTAGGTAATTAAAATACAACAATAAATACTAGTAAAAATTTAAACATATATATCACATTTTATTAATTTTCAATATTAAATTAACATAATCAATGCGAGCATTGCGATTGTTTTTGAGAGCATATCAAATCAATACGGGGATCTACTTGTGAAAGACAAACGCGCATCTCCTCATCTATCATTTGAAGTCTTTCGCGCTTCTTAGACTTCATTTCTGTGAGTGTTGAAAAACCTTGCTCACACAGGTAGGAACTTCCAAATGGCAACAATGATTCGATGGCCGCATTACTAAGTTTAGGAAATTTGGAGTTTAAGCACAACCAAAACTCAGATAGCTCCTTTTCAGTGAATAGTCTTTTGAAAACTAAATCGTTTTTTAAATCAATTAAGTTTTCTTGCATTTCTTCTTCCAGATGTTGAATTTCACAGTGCATAAATGGGTTAACTACCCATTCCATCTTTTCAACGTCCAAGTAAGGAAAATATTTATCAAAAGAAGCGGATAGTAATGTCAAAGTTTCTTCGACTTCTTTTTTGATAATAGATTTTGATGGATTCTCTTGAACCATCGAAAAAGATGCAAAGTTTTCTTTAGCAATGTTTAAAATCCATAAACTGAGTTTTTCCTTAAACGCTTTCAACTTGGTGGAGATAGTGATAATGTTCTTCTGAGCACCTTGCAAATTTAAATTAAGGCTGTTTAATTTGTCGAAAATATCACCCAAAAATGAAACTCGTAACCACCAAACATCACTCATCATGAAAGGAAAATTAATCTCTTCGTTATCAATGAATGCCATTATTACATTTTTCATTGAAATAAATCGATTTAAAACTTTGCCTTTCGACAACCATCTGACTTCAGTATGAAACAATAATTTTTTATAATCGGAATCCATTGCTTCACAAAATGTTGAAAAAATTCTCGATCGAAGAGCATTTGATTTGATGTAATTGACTACTTTGACAACTTCATCTAGAGTTGTGACAAGGATGGGAGGAACCGACTTTGACACTAACATTTCTCTATGAATCATACAGTGAACAAATTTGATATTTGGATTTTTTTTATGACATGTGCTAACAATCCCTTTCTTGAACCTTTCATAGCTGGAGCTCCATCCGTACAGACGCTAACACAATTTTCCCATCTCAAGTTATACTTCATAACATTTTCATCAACTAATTCAAAAATGTCCGCACCAGTCGTTCTTTGTCTTAATTCTTTACAGAAAAAGTAGTTATTCACAATTTTTCCTGTATCGAAGAACCTCAAAAATGCCAGCAATTGAGCTTTATTACTAATATCTGTGGTTTCATCAAGCTGTATAGCCCATTTTGTTGATGAATCATTAAAAGATTGTTTTATTTGCAACTCAATATCTTCTGACATATCTTCAATTCTTCTCGCAATAGTTTTTGATGATAGTGGAATTTTCGTAACCTTCTCCATAGCATCATTCGTTAACATACATCCAGCCACAATTTTTAAAGCAGGCAAGATAATTTCCTCTGCTTCCGCGTGAGCTTTCTTCTTTCGAGCGATGAGTTGAGCTATCATGTAACTAGCTGTTTGAGCTTCATCTGAGGTGGTCATAAATTTCTTGAATTTTTTTGATTGCTTTTGAAAACTTGATCGTATATTTTCAAAGTAGCTTATTGGATTGTTCATCTGCTCCCGATGATTTGTCTCAATATGTTGAAGTAGTTTACTTGGCACCATTGTTTCGTTGCTGAGGGGTTTTTGGCAAATTAAGCAAAACGGCAGTGATGGATCATTAACAGATGGTATAAATCCATATTTGAGATAATCTTCAACGTATTTCCTCTTATTTCCAGTTGATTTTACTATTTTCTTATCTTCTTTATTTTCGTTTTGATTTTGTTTATCACTCGCACCTTCTCTAATTAGAAATCTCTCCATCTAGTTTTGAGAGAATTTAGAAAACACACAAATATAATAATAAAATGTTTAAATAAAGTTACCTTGAGTTAAAAGTGAGTGAGAATTTCGTAACAAAAATATTTTTTTCCTTTTTTAACCAACAGATTTTACGGTGTACAAAACTTATTGTGTGAATGTGTGTGTGTTTTACAACATGCAAAAAAAAAAATGAAGAATTACTACAGCAATACTTTGACGAAAACTCCGAATAAATTTTTAAAATAAATTTATAAATTTTTTTGTTTTCTTTTTTTTTAAGCTTTGTAGCTTTGAGTCTCTATTAATAAACAGCTGTGACAAAGATTGTAAATGACGGTTAAGTTTGGTCATATTATTTTAAAAATTAGGTATTTTCCCGCAGTATGTATTCAACTTTATTAAATAAAGTTGTTTTCGCGGATTGTTTTTTTTAACTTATGATTTTAAATAGGTACGTACCTATTTGCATTTTTATTTTTTAATAATGGCACGTGCCAGTTATGTACGTCAAGATTATGTACATACGTTATATGAAATATAAAATTATGCAAACTGTTGTAATTATAATACCAAAATAAGTTTTATATAAAATGAAATTTGCTTTTTTTTAATTTCATTTTTTATATGAAAATTTTTGAAAAAAATTATTAAAATTGAATAAAAATTATAAAAAATATTTTTTGAAACATTATTTTTAAATTTAACCAAAAGTTCTAAATACCTACAAAAATGTTCGCGGCACACCTAGAATTCTTCGCGGCACACCAGTGTGCCACGGCACACCGGTTGCCCGACACTGGTTTACACGATAAATGTTAGTTTGTTCACACGATGAATGTTTTTGAAAGTTAAGATTATCCAATCGCCGTGAAACTTTAGGAAGTTATTTACTATACTACTGGGAAGATTTCTGGTTTGAATTTGACTTGAAATAAATATTCTTTGCAATTTTATTTGCAAATTTTCTACTTTCACTCGCAAGTAGCGCCTCTAGCGGCGTCTGGTGAAATTATATTTATAAATTGTAACAATGCTTAAAATGTTTCCAAGTATAATAAATTTAATTTGAGAATTTAGTAATATAATATTCCAATGACATAAAAAATACTTGACATTTCAATCCTTTATCCTTTCCTTTATAAAAATAAAATCCAAAATCGTTGTTTGTTATCGCATTGCGCAAAATCTACAGAATAAATCTTTAAGAAATTTCGCCGGTAGGTAGCTGAAGATTTCGTTTAACATATAGGCTATTCAAAAAACTAAAAAAGTTAATGGGCTTTTTTTAAAAAAGGAAAAACCAAAAAGCGTTAGTTCCAACCTATTAACGCTTGGGCGCAGCACTGGTCGCGACGATAAATGAATTTGATTGGTTGATAAAAAAAAACACGTGGTTTGTTTACACGATGAATGTTAGTTTGTTCACACGATGAATGTTTTCACAAGGTAAGATTATCCAATCGCCGTGAAACTTTAGGAAGTTATTTACTATACTACTGGGAAGATTTCTGATTTGAATTTGATTTGAAATGAAATTTCTTTGCAATTTTATTTGCAAATTTTCTACTTTCACTCTCAAGCAGCGCCTCTAGCGGCGTCTGGTGAATTATATTTATAAATTGTAACAATGCTTAAAATGTTTTCCAAGTATAATAAATTTAATTTGAAAAATTTAGTAATATAATATTCCAATGACGTAAAAAATACTTGGCATTTCAATATTAATATATATTTTAAGAAAAAATTGTAACGTTTTTGTGTTAAATGTTAAAATGTAATGTTAAAATATATTTTTACATTGTTAATTTAATTTGCTGTTGTTTTATGAAAATGATGATGCAACTTTAATTGTTGTGAAAATATCTTTATTTAAAGAGCTGCTAACCACATAATAAATGATTTTTTAGCCCCTAATTGTTGTTGTTTATTATCGTTTGTTTATATAAAAAAATACATTGTATGTGATGATGATAACAAAAATGAAATTTTAAATTAATATATATAATTCATTGAGAAAAAATAAATAATTAATTATCAAATTCACAAAAGTGACTATATCTTATTTAAAATATAATAAATGTTTTCAAAAATTATGTGTTTTTTCAAAAATATATTTAAACGCATATAACAATTTTTATTTTTATATACGTTTATAAATCAATATATAGGTGGATTGGATGTTTTCTCGAATCGTTTTAACAAATGTTCGTTAAGCAAACTTTTACTCGGATAAAAACTGTGCGAAGGCGGGTACATTCGCTAAATACAGTTATTTACAAATCTTCGTTTGTGGCAAGATACTATTCCTTCAACTTCAAATTACCGAGTAGACCATTTAATACTAATTTTTTTCAATTTATCGAGTATTTTTGAAGGGACCGGGAAAAAATTATTGAGAGTGTAGACAAGTATAGATTCAGTAGGGATTGGATGTTTGCTAGAATCGTTTTAATAAATGTTTGTTAAACAAACTTTTACTAGGGTAAAAATCGGGCGAAGCCGGGAACTTATATATATGTTTGTCGGCTATGCACGCCCTCAATATGTAACTAATCTCGCTGAAATTTGAACAGGACAGAGAGTTAAATCTGGAAGAGTCTTTTTGTCGCACTTTAACCAAGAAAAAATATATTCAACCAAGTACTGAGCAACAATATTTTTTTAGTCAGAAATGATGATAACAATATTGCCGTATCATGCTTGATTGCATTAAAAAATCTTTTGGGGAATATTCACTAAAGCAGACCACGGGCGAAGCCAGATAATGATTAATAGTAGGCAGGAACAAAATTCTACCAGCGAAACATTCACTCGAGAAGAAGACACGCGAAGCCAGGGACAGATCTGTCTAGCGTAACCCTCACCCCTGCTGAAAACAGTCTCCTCTCTAAAGGCCTCAAATATCGACTTCCCGCCAAACCCGATATACCCAGGATCATCAGTGGAATAGAGGCCTCCGTTAAGAATCATAACCATCAATACAGATGCGCCATCAGAAACCATGTATCCCGGGTACTCCAGAGACCTCTCCCCCCACCCCCAAATTCCCAAACTGAATCCAAGGCCCTCCGCAGACTAATGAAACAACGTTCAATTGTCATCAGCAGATCAGATAAGGGCACTGACACCGTAATCCTAGACCGATCTTCGTACCACGCCAAAATCTTGGAAATATTGCAGGACACAGCCACTTTTTCTCAAATTTCCGCACAAGAGAGCACAATAGCACTAAAAACCTTCAAGTCCTCTCTCAACCGAATGAAAAGATCCAGTCTCATCTCAATGGAGGAACACAAATCCTTTACCACTAATCTCCCCAATGGTACCTACATCTACGGCCTTCCCAAGGTCCACAAACCTTCTGTCCCTCTGCGCTCTATCATTGCGTATCACCTCTCTCCCGCCTACCCCCTAGCTAAGTACCTCTCAAATTATCTCTCACCTCTTTTAAACAACAATAGAAGTAATCTCACAGTTTCCAGCACCCCCACACTCATTCAAGAAATAACCGGCCTACACCCCCCCCCAAAACTTCACCATGTGTTCATTTGACGTTTCATCCCTATACCTCAGTCTCCCCCATCACCTGATAATTGACAGCCTCAACCAATTTTTGGTTTCCATTAACACAGATCCCGTCAAGACCAACTCTATCACATCCCTCTCACAGATATGCTTAAACATGAGCACCTTTACCTTTGACCATATCCATTTCAAACAGATAAGGGAATTGCCTATGGGAAGCCCCCTCTCCTCCATAGCTGCTGAGCTGGTTATGACCAGAATAGATAAATGGGTCTGCAACCTCCATTGTGATGACATTCTTTTCTGGCGACGATATGTCGATGATATCCTTTGCATATGTAAAACCGACCTTGAAGAAACCATCCTGTCCACCCTCAACAGCTACAACCCTAACCTCTCGTTCACCATGGAAAAAGAACAGGGACACATCATTCCCTTCCTAGACATCTTAATCATACGTACCCCGGCATCATTCCACACCACAGTATACTACAAGAATAGCAGTACCCTCACCTACACCCATTTCAACTCCTTCTGCCCCATAGTACACAAAATTAACATCGTTAAAACACTCACCAGGCGCCTTCACACACACTGCTCTCTACCCATCTTTAAAACCACAGAAAAAGCCCGTATCATCTCCCATCTCACCGCCGCCTCCTATCCACTAACATTCATTAATAAACATACCTATTCTCCCGCTCCCTCCAATCCTCCCCCAGTCTTCAGGACTACCTGCATGTTGCCCTATTCTCCCTTAACAGTTAGTATCTCCCGTCTCATCAGGCCATTTGGCATTCGCACCTTTTTCATTAATACCCCCAGTATCCACTCACTTCTCCGACACCCCATTACAAAAACTGGTACCCAACTCAGTCCTCTGGATTCTTCTGGGGCGGTCTACTCTGTCTCATGCGAACATTGTTCCGCCACTTATGTGGGTGAGACAGGTAGAACCGTCGCCATTAGAATGTCAGAACACACCCGCAACATTAATAACAACGACCCACGTTCCCTCATCTATCAGCATGTTGCATCCACTGGCCACTCTTTTAATACCAACCACCCCACTATCCATTACCGTAACATACCCAACCTACACCAAAGATCAATGTTAGAATCCATAGTATCCACCAAACTTAAAAGCATAAATAGAAAAATAGAAATTCCTGAAATTTATGATATTTTTGTTTCAAGTTAATCTATTCCTTTTTTACATAGTTAAAAATCTAGTATACAACATCTTATTACCATATCAATACAATAGTTACTTATTAAAAATTAAAAATTCTTACTGCTAAGTTATAAAAATTGTTTATTATGTAAATCATCCCTTGTATATAGGTCGGTCTCTCGCCTTAATTTCTGTCAAACCTGTAGAAGGGCGTTTGCCCGAAAGCTCGTAACGTTTACAAATAAAAGATACCTATCTTCCATTTAATGATACATTTATTCATAAATAATAATGGTGCAATTCCAAGGCAAAGATACTATTCCTTCAACTTTCAATAACCGAGGGAACCAATTAATATTGATTTTATTCAACTTATCGAGTATTTTTCAAGGGACTGGGAAACAAATTCACTTTATCGAGAGATTGAAATTTACGAGTTTCAAATTATCGAAATATATCTATTATTTTTTAATGAGTTTTTAGAGAATTGTTTCAACAAATGTTCGTTAGACCAACCTTTACTCGGGTAAAACCCGGGCGAAGCCGGGTACATCCGCTAGTCTATCTATCTATATATATAAAATTGAATGTCTGTCTGTCTGTTTGTCTGTACTCTATAGATTCAAAAACCATACATCCAATCGCCGTGAAATTTTGGAATATTATTATGTATATCACCGGGAGGGTTTTTGAAAAATAATTTCCTGAATATCTTGAATATCCTTAGAGTTATTTGCAGATTTGTAGATTTAACTCGCAAGCAGCGCCCCCATTGTGACCATGATAACAAGTTTTCTTATCACTAAGTTTGTTATCTTAAATATTATTTATCAAAAGTAAAAAGTTTCTAATGTAGAAAATTAGGAAAGACAAAATTCAGGATGACACGGCACACAGGGACCGGGAAAAAATGTTCACTTTATCGAGAGATTCAAATTTACGAGTTTCAAATTATCAAAATATATCTTTTTTTTTAAATAAGTTTTTAGAGAATTGTTTTAACAAATGTTCGCTAGACAAACCTTTACTCGGGTAAAACCCCGGGCGAAACCGAGTACGTTTTATAAGTTTATATAGAATTGTTTTAACAAATGTTCGTTAGACAAACATTCACTCGGGTAAAACCCGGGTGAAGCCGGGCACATCCGCTAGTATATATATAAAATTGAATGTCTGTTAGTCTGTACTCTATAGATTCAAAAACCATTCATCCAATCGCCGTGAAATTTTGGGATATTATTAGGTATATTCCTGGGAAGGTTTTCGAAAAATAATTTCTTGAATATCCTTAGAGGTATTTGTAGATTTGTAGATTTAACTTGCAAGCAGCGCCCCCTAGCGGGGGATAACAAGTTTTTTATCTATAAGTTTTATTATCACTAAGTTTATTATCTTAAATATTATTTATCAAAAGTAAGATTTTCTACCTACTAATTGCGCACAAGTCAAAGTTAGTTTTATCATTTATCTACAACATATATATTGGGAGAATAGATAAAATGATGATTTTTTGATGTATAAAATTAGGAAAGACAACATTCAGGATGACACGGCAATTCATTTGAGACAAGAATAATGATAAAATTCCAAGGCAAGATACTATTACTTTAATTTCCAATTACCGAGGGAACCAATTAATATTGATTTTATTCAATTTATCCAGTATTTTTCAAGGGACCGGGAAAAAATGTTCACTAGATAAAATGATGATTTTGTAATGTAGAAAATTAGGAAAGACAAAATTCAGGATGACACGCCAATTTATTTGAGACAAGAATAATGGTACAATCCCCCCCAAGGCAAGATACTATTTCTTTAAATTCCAAATACCGAGGGAACCAATTAATATTGATTTTATACAACTTATCGAGTATTTTTCAAAGGACCTGGAAAAAATTTTCACTAGATAAAATTATGATTTTGTAATGTAGAAAATTAGGAAAGACAAAATTCAGGATGACACGGCAATTTATTTGAGACAAGAATAATGATACAATTCCAAGGCAAGATACTATACCTTTAACTTCCCATTACCGAGGGAACCAATTAATATTGATTTTATTCAACTTATTGAGTATTTTTCAAGGGACAGGGAAAAAATGTTCACTTTATCGATTGATTCGTTAGACAACCCTTTACTCGGGTAAAACCCGGGCGAAGCCGGGTACATCCGCTAGTAGAATATAAATAAAAAGTTTTACACCGATATTTGAAAATTGTATTACTAAATCCTCTTGTTTTTAAGATGCAGTATGTTTCCTGCAAAAGCCGAAACCTATCTCTGACTTCAGTCACCTCACACTATACTTTACTAATTCTCACAGTTACCACATTGAAGCACTGATTACGAGTAAAAGTGGCAAACTTGTAAATAACTCCAAGGATATACGACACGGAACTGAAAATTTCACTATAAGTTTTTCCAGAATAAACTCTAATTACTCTTTCGTTAGCAGCCCCGTAAATAAATATATTTTCTCTCTCTCTAATTACTGTTAAAATTTCAGCCAAATAAGTGTTATGTATTGAGAACCTGCATAGCCAACAAACACACACATACACATATATATTTTTTTAATATATTTTTTCATATATATTTTCAGAACACATACAGTAAAATACCGCTAAAACGAACCCTGGATATAATGAACCTTCCCTTATAACGAACCCACGCCGATTCCCAATTCCATTCTATTGAAAATGCCATCGTTATAATGAACTTTGCGATTTTTAGAATAATGAACTACCCCTATAACGAACCTATTTTCGGTCCCAAAATAATAAAATCTATTTAAAATACTATGCTTATAACGAACTTAGAATTTTAATTGAAAAAAAAATAATAATAAAACAAAATTTGAGCATGTTTCAGCTCGCGGATCGCGATTTCAAAACAATAAATTTATGGCATTGTTTGTTTTAATTTTTGCTGTATGTTGTATAAATTTTTACACATTATACTTTTTTTATTAAATATAATATCTTTGCATCCATTAAATTTGAAATATAAAAAAATGCAAATGGCTTCCAAAATAGAGAAAACAAAGGCATTCTAAAAACAAAAACGTTATTTATTTTTTAAAAAAGGCCATTTTCAGAACTTTTCAAAGTGAAACTACCTAGGCAAAATGTTAAGAACATATTAAAATAAGAGAATATAACTTTTCTATTATAAAAAATGAAATATAAAGCTATTAAAAATTGTTACAAAGAGGAATCAACCTCAAATTTTGCCGCGATCGCGATCGTATGTCTTAGGTCAAAAAAAAAAAAAAAAGTCCAAATAAACGGTCCCGTGATGAAACAAAAATTATTTTTATGCCATTAACTATGGTGATTTTAAAATCAGCAATGTTTTGCATGACAGGTTAAAAAAAAAACGAAATCTATACCTAGAAGAATATGTGGAAACATGAAATGGAAGAAAAATACTAACTTTTTTTGAATGGTGCAATGCTTGAAGAGTGCTTTGAAACAACAAGGTATTAGAGCCATTTTTTCAAGTAAACATTGTATTACAAGCATGTCAAACTCGCGGCCCGCGCGCCTCATGCGGCCCACAACGAATAAATTTGCGGCCCACCAGACAATATATTTTAATAATTTTTTTTTATAAATTAAAAAAAAATTAATAAAAATTTGTAACCTAATTTTTAAAAAATTGTAATTATACATAATTTATTTATTAATAACGAACCACTGGTCGCCATACATAAGTCGTAAGTTTTGATAATATCATACCTACATACATAATGTATGTACATGTACATCGCCATAAGTATTGTGTGGCTTAAAGTTAAAAGAAAATATTCTTTCGGAGTAATAGAAATTTTTTTTTCCAAGTTAGTTCAATAATTTGTGCAGTTATTCTGTGTCTGGTAAGTTAAAAAATATTAATTTTTAAAATATTAATTAAAACGTTTTATTATTTTGTGTTAGCGATTACTAATTTTTTCAGACCTTTGTATTCAATATGTCTTCATCTTCCAGGAACCTGGGTTACTTAAATAAATAAAATGTCTTCATCAAAACCAAGTGGCAGTAAAACTAAACGAAAAATTGCTAATGAACATAGGAATTTTCAAATAAAGTGGGAATTAGAGTATTTTTGCTCTGAAGTAAAAGATAAAATCATCTGCTTGATATGTAATAATGCTATTAGTGTACCAAAATTATATAACATTAAACGTCATTATGAACAACAAAAATCAAAATATGATACCTACGAAGGTTTAATGAGACAAGAAAACTTAAAAGAGTTCAAGTTGGGAATGAAAAAACAACAGTTTATGTTTACTAAAGTATCACAAGAGAGTGAAGCGGCGGTGCATGCAAGCTACGTTTTATCGGGGATGATAGCTAAACACTCAAAACCTTTTACTGAAGGTGATTTCATCAAGGAATGTTTAATTAAAGCTCGGAAATTGTTTGTCCTGGAAGTGTGAAGACGTTTCAAGCAATATCTTTGTCTCGAAATACCGTTGTGGAAAGAGTTACTGATATGGCCAGAAATTTAAATGATCAGATAAAAGAAAAATCATCTTGTTTCGAAGCACTTTCCATTGCCTGTGATGAGAGTACGGACATTGGGGGCGTAGCTCAGTTAGCTGTTTTTTTTTTTCGAGCTTGCGACACGGATTTCAACATTTTTGAGGAATTATTGGATCTAGTACCGATGCATGGCACTACTACAGGAGAAGATATATTTAATTGCGTTTATGATCTTCTGCAAAAATACAATTTACCTCAATCAAAATTGACTTCTGTAGCAACAGATGGCGCTCCTTCAATGACTGGAAAAACCAACGGTTTCGTAGCATTACTGCGAAAAAACCTAAGTGAAATTTCTGATGGTTCCAATATTCATCATACGCATTGCATTATACATCAGGAAGTATTATGTACGAAGGTAATAAAAATGGAAAATGTGTTGACACCTATCAAAAAATTCATCAATTTCATAAGATCTCGAGGTTTAAATCAGCGACAGTTCTCTCTGTTCTTAACTGAATTAGAAAGCGAATATTCAGGTTTATCATACTATACCGAGGTACGTTGGTTATCATGCTCCAAGGTTCTCAAACAATTTTGGGACTTGAAAGAAGAAATATGTCAGTTTTTAATAACCAAGAATCAAGACATCACTTTGTTTTCTGATCAAGTATGGTTGCAAGATTTTTCCTTCATGGTTGACATAACAAAACACTTGTCGGATTTAAATTTGAAACTGCAAGGAAAGGATCAGATCATTACCAACATGTGTGACCAAGTTAATGCATTCAAATGTAAGCTAGTTTTTTGGGAAAAGCAGTTGTAAAACGAAGATTTAAAGCACTTTCCGACATGCAACATGTACAAATCAAGTTTAGGTGAAACTTCATCGTATCAAAAATATGCGGAAAAAAAATTTAAGTCTTAGAAATGAATTTGAAACAAGGTTTTCTGATATCAAATCTTTGGAAGGCAAGTTTACTTTGTTTTCTTCGATTTTCTCGATAAATATAGAATCAGTACCTAATCATATGCAAATGGAGGTAATAGTTACCAGGTGCGATTCAGATTTAAAGGCAAAATTCATTGAAGTTGGCTTTTCTGAATTTTACAAATATTTGCCAGCCAGATTTGAAAACACTCAAAAATTAGCATATGAAATTATGTCCATGTTTGGAAGTACTTATCGGTGCGAGCAGTTATTTTCACTTATGAAAGGAAATAAGTCTCCAATCAGATCGAAAATTACTGACGTTCACCTTGGGTCAGTTTTAAAATTAATCACTGCGAACAAGATTTCCCCCGAAGTAGGAAAGATGGTAGCAGAAAAGAGATGCCAAATATCAGGGAGAAAATATTAACTTTACTATCTTTTTTCTTATTAGTATTTTTTAAAATAAACCTACATAAATCTATATATATAAAATTGAATGTCTGTGTGTCTGTCTGTCTGTCTGTCTGTGTGTGTGTCCTCTATGGATTCGAAAACCATACATCCAATCGCCGTGAAATATTGGGATATTATTAGGTGTATCTCCGGAAAGGTTTACGAAAAATAATATCTTGAATATCTTTAATATCCTTAGAGTTATTTGCAGATTTGTAGCTTTAACTCGCAAGCAGCGCCACCATTGAGACGGAGATAGGCTTTTTCAAGAGGGGGAGTAATGTTAGGAGAGAGGAGCGCGTCTCGAGGCGGGTGCTCACGTGTCACTGTTAAAAACCTATTTGTTTTGGCTACAACTTTTCCCGTGGACTTAACGATAACTTTTCTAAAACTTATTTCAAATTTCATGTATAATTATTTTTACATCATTTAGTTTAGTATAATTATTTACTATAATTTCCTATCGTTCAATTATTATACTTTTTGTTCTTAAAGATTATTTAAGACAATAATCTTTAATTAGAAAGTGCTTTGCCAAAAGTTTGGAGTGGGGCAGACCCCGTGCGAGAATGGATTCGCCCGGCCGCCGGCCGACAGTCAAAGTACCCACCGACCAATCAGGGCAGAGTTGGTGACACAGCTATGCCAAGTAGACAAGAAAAAAAGCCTCGCAGGAGCTTGCCCAAGATGACCTCCGGGAACTTCGTCCATCTTCCATAAACGACCATGAATTTATTCAACATTATCGAGTATTTTTCAAAGGACCGGGAAAAAATGTTCACTAGATAAAACAATGATTTTGTAATGTAGAAAATTAGGAAAGACAAAATTCAGGATGACACGGCACACAGGGACCGGGAAAAAATAATCACTTTATCGAGAGATTCACGACCATGATTTCATTCAACTTATCGAGTATTTTTCAAGGGACCGGGAAAATATGTTCACTAGATAAAACGATGATTTTGTAATGTAGAAATTTATGAAAGACAAAATTCAGGATGACACGGCACACAGGGACCGGGAAAAATAATCACTTTATCGAGAGATTCACGACCATGATTTTATTCAACTTATCGAGTATTTTTCATGGGACCGGGAAAATATGTTCACTAGATAAAACGATGATTTTGTAATGTAGAAAATTATGAAAGACAAAATTCAGGATGACACGGCACACAGGGACCGGGAAAAAATGTTCACTTTATCGAGAGATTCAAATTTACGAGTTTCAAATTATCAAAATATATCTTTTTTTTTTCAAGTTTATAGAGAATTGTTTTAACAAATGTTCGTTAGACAAACCTTTACTCGGGTAAAACCTCGGGCGAAGCCGGGTACGTCCGCTAGTGTTACTATAAAAATTTAATTACTTGTTTTATTTTTTTGCGGCCCACATAATCTTATTAATTTTTTATTTGGCCCGTGTTAGGATTTGAGTTTGACATGCTTGTTGTATTATATAATGTGATAAAGATGTTTTAAAATTATTTTATATCTTTGAGTATATATTTTATAAAACTTTGCCTAGGATTTGTCTTGATTTTTAAATTAGACACAGAGGTACATGTATGTTAATGATAAGAAGAACCTATCATCTAATGATTTCTATTATTATTCAGTATTATGTAAGAAAATTGTTCAATAAAGGGAATTAAAAAAGTGACCACTATTAAAAGGCAGCCTCTTCTTGTGTGTATGGCCATCCTTTATATGTCTAAAAATTTTGAAAAGTAAAAAAATAAGCCAAATCGTGGCTATAGTTGACCAAAAGCTCTGTCCCATTGGGGTTCACTATAGAGGGGTTTTACTGTATATATATATATATATAATAATGGGTTGGAGTTCTGGTTGACTCTCTGTAATAATAGGTTGTGATCCTTATCTGTGATTAGGGATCCTGTCGACTATCTGTAATAATGTGTTGAGATCCTGTCGACTATCTGTAATAATGCGTTGTAGTTTGGTAAGCCTGTTGTAGAACCTCGTCGACTCTCGCTATAAGTTGTGGCAACCGAGGGTCAAACCTGTAGTAACCGCGAGGGACAGTCAGGGGTGGAGAGTTTTCCAGTACCTCGCTGCACCTTGTAGGACCTTTAACAGTTCTCCCAAAGTACAGGCAGTCGTGGTCGAGGCAGAGTGGAAAACTGGGGATGTCCACACACAAAAAACGAAGCGACACAGTTGAAAGAAAGTTCCTTGAATAGATAAAAAGCGAGCCAAGAGCAAAGATGGAGATAGAAGATTTCTTACTGTTTTACATGGTCGATGAGTTGGTGGCAACCGGCGATAAGGAGTGACGCTGACCGGGACTGACTAGAGCTGAAAAAATGGCTGTTGCTACGTGGGGTCCTATTTAAACAACTTTTTTGGACTAGGAAGTGGACCGGGAAGTATTGCCTTTCTGCACGTGTCGATGGACACCGGACACTGGCGACAGACTGTCGGGGTCCAATCTATCTTTAGAAGTCACTTGTGATTCTCTCTTTGGCTCTTAACTCAGTTTTTAATCTATTATATATTTTTATTTATTCATCCTCAGTACATTACATATGGAGATACAAGGACACACGTCAATTATGCGTATAATTAGTTATAGTTTATAATTAGTTCTATATACAACATGACAATCTTGTTATACGTATTACATAATATAGGGTTATTGGTTTAAATTATCATAGATGGGCCCCGTGAGTGAAAGGGTTTATCCGGGTTTAAGCGGGTAAAGCCTCTCTAACACAGGTAAGTAATTAAAATTTCTTTTAATTAATTAAAACTGTGAGGGTAAAGGGTTATAACAAGATGTTTATTTGGCTATATCTGAAAATTATAAAAATAAAACTTATGTTTAATTTAAAAGTTATGATATTCATTATAAAAGAGAACTGTAGATAAAACCTTTGTTTGCTAAAAAATAATGATGATAAAAAATGATGTTCTAAAAGATTGTTGGCGGGCGTTGGAAAGGGTTAGGGGTTGAAGAATATGCAATTGTAAGTGTTGCACAGACAATCAAATACTGAGATCCAGGTGCAAAG
Source organism: Cordylochernes scorpioides (assembly GCA_030710605.1). Lineage (NCBI taxonomy): Eukaryota > Metazoa > Arthropoda > Arachnida > Pseudoscorpiones > Chernetidae > Cordylochernes > Cordylochernes scorpioides. The sequence goes on from CP092871.1 coordinate 98,228,440, forward strand.
CGAGGATATAGACTTGTGCGTCTTCCTAGGCAATGTTTCACCTGCGATCCTGTATAAGGTTACAGTGCTTTGTCACAATTGTAGGGTTATTGGGTTGAAAAGTTGTTGAAGAAAATAATTAATATGTTTGAAAGGGGTGGTAGAGCCATGCGATAAGTAGAATTGTTGTAGCGACAGAAGGGTCTGACTTGACTAGAAATCAAAGGTTGATTGTGGTCCGCTAGAGCTGAAAAAAAATTGAAAATTGAAAAAAGTGAACGCTTGGTGCATGCGTTGGTGATGTGCTCTGCGGATGATTGAAATAAACTTTTGAAACGTGTTCATACCAAAAAGTCGAGACTTGTACTTCTGGGGAACGGTGTTTTCAAAGAGTTTGTTGAATTACGAAATCAAAAGAAAAATTGTCAAGCAGTGCTGTCGTTTGTACTATCGTTCGAAGCAATGGCTGAAAGAGGTAGTGAAAAAAAGTATAGGGAAGTGATTAGTAAGTAGGATTATTGAAAAACGATTGTTGTATGCCCGGTGGTTGCTGATAAATAAACATTGTCATATAATAAAGTTATTTAAACAAAAATATAGTGAATAAAAAGATAGAAATATGAATGCGGATAACAACAGTATAAGTGGATAAGATCAACATGTAATATATAAAAGACATAATAATGAATTAGCAAAATATAAAAGATATAATAATGAGAATTAGTAATATATAAAAGATATAATAATGAATTAAAAATGATTATTGAAAGAATTAACTGTTTTGCCATTGTTAAAATAAAGTTGTTAAAATAATGTTGGAATAAAAATTTGATTATAATTGAAAAGTAAAAAGAATAAAAATAAAAATAATTATTCAAGATTTTATACAAAAAAAAATATAATATAATTAAAGGTTATTAATGATTAGATAAACAAATGGAGCAAAAAATGTCTCTTTTGAAGAAAAGTTAAAAGAAAACAAAAATATTCGTTCCTGAAAAAAAAAGAAAGGAACATATTCACACAATGTCTAGGTGTAGGTCCAAGATTATTGGTGTCTTTAGTTTGACCTATGGGGAGGCAATGTGGCCCTATGTCGCTTTGGTCCGGTCTGAGAAGTTGGTTTTTGCCAGATCTTCCCGATTATATTATGTGAGACCAGACGGGGAGCGATCTTGATCCCTAAAAATGATGTAGTGTAGTGGAAGATGGGGACTTTGGATACATGAAGTGTGTAATGCATGTCTTAGGCGCTAAAAAGATTGCAGAGCGTTTTATGCTGTTTGGTCTGCAAAATTTTTAGGTGAGCCTACCCAAACGCCGGCTTGTTACGCTTGGGAAAAAATCATTTAAACTATTAATTTAACAGATCTTTTTTCCATGTAACATTGCGTTACATATGGAGAAATGAGAGGTTAAATTCTTTTTTTATTCCTAACGAATGAGCCGGTAATGTTGTGTTTGTTCATATTAAAAGCGTACCCAAAAGTCATATAATTGAATGGTTGTTCTTTTGCGTCAAAAAAAATTCCACACTGGGCGTGCAAACAATGTAAAAGTTGTAAAACACACGATGATAATTAAAGATATAAAGTTTAATGATATTTTTTTCAATATTAAAATTCAAATTAATAAGTGAATTGGGTAATTATTGGTAAGTCAATTAGTTTTAGGTGCTGCAATCTATCCGTCCTGCGAGTTGGATGACGTGTCAGGTACAGGCGAACTGCAACTGGAGGTGTCATTTTAACATGGCGGTTTCCCTTTGATGCCGATATCCTTTGATGCTGACCGACATAGCTGGGTTGTTTATTTACGTAGGCGGTCCTTTGTTGCCGACCCTTTGTTACCGACTGGCACATGATCCCATGTCTGGCTGGAAGAAAATTCCTCTGCTTCCACTCTGGCAGTTTGTTTCTAGCCTAATTGAAAATACTGGGATTTAAATGTAAAAAAGGCTGTGAGCTTGTAGGCGGTATAATTCGGAATAATTGTTTTTCAAAGATATCTGGAGTCAAATGATTGAATTCAATGAAATATACATCTTGAGGCAATCGCTGTGGGTGTTGAACGAATCGGGGCTGTGGAGGTGTTATGTACAACACATCCTCTGTGTAATATTTTAATTTATTGACATGTATGGTGTCACTATCTCTATTGAGTGGCTGATTTGGGCGATCGATTCGAACGACATTGGGTGAAATAATTTGAATTATTTTGTAGGGTCCAGTAAAATATGGTGCTAATTTACCTGTGTCGGGATGTCTGTAATTTTTTACCAAAACAAGGTCATTCTCTTCGAAATGTGGTGTTCTGTGCTGCTTATCAAATGTTTCTTTATCTTTTTTATGTTTATTTTGAGTACGAGAGTTTGCTATCTCTCGAGCTATTTTTATCTAGGGATATGGGTTAAGATGAGTTCTTAGATCTGGGGGGATAACATTGAACATTAAGTAGGTAGGTGGAAAACTTGTGACAGAATGGGGTGTGTTATTGTACGTCTGAGTGACGCGTTTAACTAGTTGAGTCCAGGAAGCTTTCGGATTTTCTAGATAAGCTAGTCTGAGCTTGCCTGTAATGGTCGCATTTAAGCGTTCTATTAAACCGTTTGCTTGTGGATTATTGCTGGTAGTTAGTAGAGGTTGTATACCATGCATTATTAGAAATTTACGGAATTTTTCTGAGGTAAAAGCGGGCGCTCTGTCAGATAACAGACGTTTTGGAGATCCTTGCTGTAGTACAGTCTTGAGGGTTTGAATGTACGTTAGGGTACTGGTGGACTTCGATGGAAAGGTCCAAGCATATCGCGTTAAATGATCCACTATTACGTGTAGATAGGTCTTGGAGTGTCCATATTTCGAAAATCCAGCTATGGTATCTATAGAGATTAAGTCGAATGGTTGTTGAGGTGGTGGAATTTGTCCGAGGGCACCATAGGGTTTACCTTTGGGCCTTTTAATGATTTGGCAGGTGTGACACGACCTGACAAATTTTTCTATAGATTTAGAGATACCTTTCCAGTAGTACTGGGTAGTAATTATGCGGGTCATCTGAGAGATGCCTGGGTGGTTATACTTTTGGTGAACTTTGTTCATGAGAGAATGTTGCAGGGTTTCGGGAATTATTATTTTAGTTACACCTTTTCGGGTAATGGTATGTAAGCCGTTTGTATCAATGTTGAAGGGGGATGCTGTTGGTTGATGCTGTTTTATAATATCAGTACTGATAAATCCTACAAAGGGGTTTCTTGAGAGTAAATCTGCCTCATACTGTTGACTGCCTTTGATGTAGTGTATTTCGTAATTATAGGTAGATAGTCTCAGGCTCCATCTAAATAGTCGGCCTGACGGATTTTTTATAGTTTTGAGCCATTGTAAAGCTTGGTGGTCTGTGTATATGGTGAATTTTATACCGGTGAGGTATATTCGGAATTTGTCTACACTTTCGACGATGGCGAGGCACTCAAGTTCGGAAACGGTGTAGTTTCTCTCATGTGCCCTAAGGGCGCGGCTAAAATATTGCACAGGATGTATTTGTCCGTCTGGGTGTACCTGTTTGAGTATGCCGGCAATCCCTTGGGTGGATGCGTCGCAATAAAGGCGGCATGGTAAACCGACTTGATACAAGTGTAGTACTGGTTTACTGGTTAAACTCTCTTTGAGAGTGATGAAAGCTTGTTGACAGTCTGTGTTCCAATTCCATTTTACATCCTTTTTAAGTAGTTTATTTAAAGGTGCTCGTAAGCGGGCATAATCTGCTATAAACTTATTATAAACGTTTACTGCTCCTAAAAATGATTGTAGTGTTTTTTGATTGTTAGGTGTTTTTATGGCATTTATAGTATCAAGGTTGCGCGTCTGCGGTGCATAAGTACCTGCGGTAACAGTGTATCCTAAGAAATCTATTTTTGTTTTAAAAAATGAACATTTATTATAATTAAGTTTGATGTTTTCGTGTTGACACACTGTTAGAAATTGTTGTAGGTGTTGTAGATGATCCTCTAGGGTGTCAGAAAAAATAATGAAATCGTCGAAGTAATGGGTAACAAAATTTAGTTTATATTTTTGCATGACCTGGTTTATGGCACGATGGTATATCTGTGGTGAATTTTTAAATCCGTAAGGAAGTCTACAAAATTCGTACTGACTATCTAACGTCACGAAAGCTAGTAGATTACGTGAGTTAGGTTCTATTTCCACTTGCCAATATGCGGATGCTATATCTACAGAAGAGTAATATTTGGCTTTTGACAATTTGTCAAGAATGGTTTCTATTAAGGGTAAAGGATGTACGTCTGGCGCGATGATTTCATTAAGTTTTCTGTAATCAATACAGAAACGCTTCGTTTGGTCACGTTTGGTAACAAGCGTTATGGGACTGGCATAAGGTGAAACTGACGGGGCAATGATTCCATATTGGAGCATTTGTTCTATTTGGGTTTGTATTTCTTGTTGGTCGTGTAGTGGCACTCTATATGGGCGTAATGCTATTATTTTATCTGTGGTGGTATTGATTTTTACCGGTGGTATGTTCAATTTGGGCACATTGTATTTATTAGTAGAGAACACTTGCGAGAATTCATATAGAATTCGGTGGAGTTCGTGTGGACAATGTTCTAACTGAGGTGCCGCATTAGAAGGTATAGAAATCTCAATATCATGGGTAGGAGATATAGGGGGTGAACATATAATTGGAGTAGAGTCCGCCACGTGTAAACAGGACTGGTGCGAGGGGAAAGTGGTAAACATATCAGTTTCCCTCGGTTGAGTGGAACATAAATCCTGTTTGCACTTGGTGAACTTATAGACATTCGTTGGGAGAGCATCATTATTTTGATAAATTTGGAGATTATTAAAATCTATAATTAATTTAAATATTTTAAGGGTATTAATAGATAAAATACCAAAAGGTAGTGAAGCTTCTACTATAAAAAATTTTAGTTTTTGGGTGAGGTTACCGATTTTAAGTTTTAAAAAAAAATATCCAAGGGTATTTACATTGTGGGCTATTGCATTTATAGTTAAACTGTACTGATGGATAATAACTTTATATGGTAATCTATTTTCTATGGTTCTTAAAATATCTAAGTTAAGTAGGTTTATAGATGCTCCCGTGTCTATTAAAAAGGGCAAGTTTACATTCGGTGACAATTCAGTCCATATTATTAATTGTTCAACGAAAATAAGTTTCAGGTTTTCCTACCGTTGAGCTGCTCGCGGGGCTTGCAGAGTCGTCTTGGCTTGCAGCTTGGACTTGGGGAACATGGTTCGGAGGTTGGACCTTGGGCTGGGTGTGGGTACCACGTTTTGGTACAGTGGTTGTGTGTGGTCGGGCGCTGTAGACTGGGCGTGTTTGGTCCCGTGGGAACCGTTGTACACACTGGGAGTGCCAGTGCATGGCATTGCAATACTTGCAAGGCGAGGGGGGAGGTGTAACTGGGTATGTTACACGTGATGGCCGCTGGCTGTTGTACCGCGGTGGTGGGTTGTGGTAGGTGGGGTGTGGAGCCTTGTCTACTTGGCGCTGGTTCACTGCACTGGTGGCACACTGAGTTATTCTTGACACTAGGTCGAACCATTCCTTAATGGTGTTTGGCTGCACAGTTGCGACTAATCGCTGGTCTGCGACGGGTAGTCCGTCGGTCAGAGATTCAATTAAAATGTCGGCGGGTAGGTCGAGTTTCATACCCATAACAGTTTTGTTTTGGTAGTAGTTTTCTAGGGACATTTGGGGTGTCATTTTGATTGCCAAAAAGCGTGCAAACGACGCTTCTGTCGTTGCTGGGAATAAGTCTATCAATCTCTGGCGGGCTTCAATATAATATAACCTATCTAACCGTAGGCTTCGGAAATATTGGAGGGGCTTACCTTGTGGGTAGCAGGGTAATTTGCGTAGGCGATCTGTGTAGGTCAGTTCAGTTCGGTCTGCTTGGGCATCGAAGTTGTCGAAAAAGCTTTGGGCTTCAAAAGTACCATCGTATGGACTTACGTCTATCTCCCTAGGAGATCGGGCTACCAGTAACTTACTCAGGGCATCGGCGATCTGTGTCAGTGGGTCTGCGGAGGTATCTTGGGGCGGCGCCGTTTCCTCCTCTTCCAATGTCGTTTCTTGTTTGGGGATAGTTTGTTCGGCTGTATCGTTGGACGGGTTGGTTTGCTCCTCCATCTTGCTTCTTGGCTCTTTTCTATCTGGACAGTCTTTACCTTCTTCGTTGTGGTCTCCTTCGTTGTGGTAATCCTGTCGACTATCTATAATAATGGGTTGGAGTTCTGGTTGACTCTCTGTAATAATAGGTTGTGATCCTTATCTGTGATTAGGGATCCTGTCGACTATCTGTAATAATGTGTTGAGATCCTGTCGACTATCTGTAATAATGCGTTGTAGTTTGGTAAGCCTGTTGTAGAACCTCGTCGACTCTCGCTATAAGTTGTGGCAACCGAGGGTCAAACCTGTAGTAACCGCGAGGGACAGTCAGGGGTGGAGAGTTTTCCAGTACCTCGCTGCACCTTGTAGGACCTTTAACAGTTCTCCCAAAGTACAGGCAGTCGTGGTCGAGGCAGAGTGGAAAACTGGGGATGTCCACACACAAAAAACGAAGCGACACAGTTGAAAGAAAGTTCCTTGAATAGATAAAAAGCGAGCCAAGAGCAAAGATGGAGATAGAAGATTTCTTACTGTTTTACATGGTCGATGAGTTGGTGGCAACCGGCGATAAGGAGTGACGCTGACCGGGACTGACTAGAGCTGAAAAAATGGCTGTTGCTACGTGGGGTCCTATTTAAACAACTTTTTTGGACTAGGAAGTGGACCGGGAAGTATTGCCTTTCTGCACGTGTCGATGGACACCGGACACTGGCGACAGACTGTCGGGGTCCAATCTATCTTTAGAAGTCACTTGTGATTCTCTCTTTGGCTCTTAACTCAGTTTTTAATCTATTATATATTTTTATTTATTCATCCTCAGTACATTACATATGGAGATACAAGGACACACGTCAATTATGCGTATAATTAGTTATAGTTTATAATTAGTTCTATATACAACATGACAATCTTGTTATACGTATTACATAATATAGGGTTATTGGTTTAAATTATCATATATATATATTAACTTTTATATATAGAGAGATATACGCACCTTCAGGTGAAGCTTCACTTAGATAAAAACCTAGATGTTAAAGCATTTCCATTAGTTTATGCTTATTTTAATCATGTGGCTCTGTGTTCGATTTTATTTAAAATATGATATCTCTAAAAATATTCCATAGCAAAGTGAGCATGTTTGAAAATAGGGCTGAATTAGTAAAATCTATATAAAACGCTTTAATATGACTTGTATAAAACAGAGTGTAGCCTCAGATGTCATTACATATATTATGAAAATGGATAAAACTTTATGTGAAATATTATTTCCTGATAATCCGATTTCGAAATATTTTATTTAGGCGAAGTAAAAAATATATTGATTGTAAGCATCGACTCTCACACTTACTTTATTTTTTTACCTTTATTAAGATAAAATTTGTATATAGATGTCCATCTCTTCCACGCCTAAATTCTTAGACCATATACATCAATTACCGGTAGTCCCCAACAGATACCCATCAAAACTGGACAAAATTTCATTAATAGCAGGAATAGAGACATCCATCACCGGCCTAAACATGCAGGATAAACACTCCGTTAGGAACCATGTCACAACTGTTTTAAATAGTCCTACAAACAACCTAGCCAACAGCCATAATACCAACCAAATTATAAGAACACTGTCCAAAAATAATAACATAGTTATCACAAGATCAGATAAGGGATCCAGAACCGTCATTATGAACACTTCGGACTACATCTCAGGAATGAATCTAATCTTGAACAACTCGGATGTGTTCACCCCGGCCACAGTGGAAGAACATAATGCCTCGAATTCCAAATACAAAAAAGAACTTAGGACCCTATACAGGAACAAGATTTTAACAACTGATGAACTCCACGATTTCCTTTCGAATCTACATGGTCAGGCCTACATCTACGGCCTCCCTAAGGTACATAAGTTAAATATCCTCCTTAGACCAATTGTAGCTTTTCACCTCTCCCCCACAGCCCCGCTAGCTCAGTACTTAGCTAAGATAATCATACCCATACTTAAAGAGGGCGCCGCCTCGATGTCCATCTCTTCCACGCCTAAATTCTTAGACCATATACAGCAATTACCGGTAGTCCCCAACAGTCTTATGATCTCTTTTGATGTGATCAATCTATACCCCAGCCTCCCCCACCCCCTCATCTTAGAATGCACCACAGAATTCCTCCGGACACACGGGTATACAGCAGATATGATATCTAAGTTAACCACCTTAATATCGATCTGTCTAAGCAATAGTATTTTCAATTTTGATAAATGTTATTACAGGCAAACCAAGGGTACCCCCATGGGTAGCCCTTTGTCCTCACCACTCTCTGAAATAGTTATGCGAAAAATTGATAGTTTAATCACAGGTCACTTCCCAGCTGACATTCATACCTGGTTTAGATACATAGACGATATTTTCTGTATTATTAATATAGAATCCTTGGACAGTATTCATACTAAATTAAATTCACTATTTCCGGACATCCAATTTACAGTCGAAAAAGAAAACAATTGTTCCTTGGCTTTCTTGGATATCATGATCACAAAACATAACTGCAGGTATATTATCAACGTATACTATAAGCCCTCCTTTCATCCCTCCTATATACACTATACCTCATACTGCCCCCTTAGCCATAAAATTAATACGGTCAAAACCCTCTCAAAACGTATTTTTACTCACTGTTCAACATCTGAATTTAAACAAACAGAAACCCAGAATGTGGTTAATCATCTAATGAACTCAGGCTACCCCAGAAACTTCATTCTCCGACACTTTTACAATCCCCAGCAGCAACTAAGCAGTCAGACTTATAGATCGACTTGCATCATCCCTTACTCTGCCCATAGTGTCAGCATCTCTAGATACTTAAAAAACAAGCACGGAATACGTACCTTCTATACCAACATTCCTAAATTAGAAACAATAGTTAGAAACCCTATCACCAAAAATAGTTTTCCCATTACCCTTCCATACTTTACAAACTCCGTATATTCCTTAAAATGCTCAGATTGCAATAGTTTGTATATAGGAGAGACAGGCCGTAGAATCAAGGATAGGATAGATGAACACCATAGAAACATCAGAAATAGTGAACCTAGATCCCTTATAGTGCATCACATTAAACAGACAGGACATTCTTTTGATACCTCTTAACCACAGGCATATTACTCAGGAATCACGAATAAATACAGAAGATTGGTCGTCGAGGCGTTGCTCTCTTTAAGACATAACAGTATTAACAGACACATAGACATCCCTGATATATACAAAGCAATATTGCCATAGTGTACCTTAGGTGACCGTTGCCAGTACGTTTTATTTTGGATTGTTTTACCTTTGCAGCCTCAAATTGAATCGTTTCTTTATTGTAAAGCTATTTTTGATTTTACTTCTTAGCATACTCAAAACACGCAGATATTTCTTATTTTTACTTTTTCGCCAATTTAGTTAATACGTTTATTTTTGTATATATGCTAATTTTTCTCAAAATGGATATGTATATAAGTTGCAGGTTTACTCATATTTAATGTCCTGTAGAAGGGTTAGTAACCCGAAAGCTCGCCCGTATTAAAACTTTTAAGAAACCCATCCTCTTGTACTTTGAATTCTTTTATTTATAAAATTTGTATAAATTTTAGAACTGGCTGCCATTCTAGACCTGTTCATAGAATGTATAGGCTATTGTTCTAATATTATAATAAGAAATATTTATTGTCAATCATGTTGCAGAATTATTAGCATCACATTTTCAGATTCCAAAATAAGCTAATTATTCTGATATTTGAATAATTTCAAAGCCTAGGGGTCAAATTTCTTTCATATCTATCAATTTTCTATCACAAAATATGCAAATTTGATATTAGTTTAAGTTGAATAGGCTTTGTACATTCTAAATTTTAAAGTGCTTCTTCCTATAAACATATACCTTCTTGTTAAATTTATAATATAACTTGTAGTTTTAGTTGAAAATATTCTGTAAGAGTGTTACTTTTGAACTTTTGTTATATAGGGGTGAGCTGGCTAAGTCTTTCTTCTGCTCTAGTGAATGTTTTTCTGCTAGAATCTTTTTCCAGCCTACTAAAAATGATGGTCAGGCTTCGCCTGTAGTCTGCCTCAGTGAATATTCCCCAAAATTATTTTGTTTCTGACAATCAAGCGTGATACAACAATATTTTCATTACTATTTTCTGGCTGAAAAATAAGTACAGTGGTACCTCGACATACGAGCGCCGAGCGCCCCAACATATGAGTTTTTCGAGATACGAGCCGACGAGCAAGTGATTTTTTGCTTTTAGTTACGAGCGAAATTCGAGATACAAGTTCGGTTCGGTAGTGTTGAAGATATTAATCTGAATTTTAAATGTTTCTTTTTGACCAGTACTTTTGTTTTGTTTTTGCTTTTCCTAAAATGTTTCTTTCTTCTTCTTCATTATTATTTGTTCTATATGCAAAGCTTTGTTTTTTGAGACTTGAATAAACAAATTCAAGTTTTTTATATTTTTGTGTGCTTTTAAAGTTAAAACACAACAGGTAGTAACACGCAGTCGCGCCATCACGATCAGTTAGCAGCGTGCTTCCGCTGTGATAAGTTGTGTTTTGTCATCCTGCAGCCCATGGATCAGCAAATGATTTCTAATTTTAAAAAACTATCCACCAAGCATCTGTTTCGGCGCTGCTTTGAAGTGACGGAGAGCACAAACCTCACCCTTCGAGAGTTCTGGAAGGACCACTTTAATATATCGATTTGCCTACGAATTATCGATCAGGCCTGGTTGAGAGTTACAACGAGGACCTTGACCTCTGAGAGGGAGGAAGAAACAAACCTACTTGGACTTGTTTTTTTCTGAACGGCCTACAGGTGAAAGCGAGAAAAATGTAGCGAAAAAGGCAAAGACCAGTGAGGATATCTAATTTATTTCTTTACATTCTCTTTTTTGTTTTTGTGCAATAAATATTTGATATTTATAAATACGCTTTTATTATTTAAAACCACGTAACAAAAATAACTGGGGTAACATTTTGGAGGTTGGAACGGATCAATAGTAGTTCAATTGTTTTGTATGGGGAAATTTGCTTCGAGATACGAGTAATTCAAGATACGAGCAAGGTTGCGGAACGAATTAAACTCGTCTGTCGAGGTACCACTGCATTTTCACCCAGTACTTGATTAAATTTAATTTTGATTGGTTAAATATGTGACAAAAACCTCTTCTAGAATTGCCTCTTTGTCCTGTTAAAAATCAGCCTGATTAGTTTTGTATTGAGGACGCGCATAGCGACACACACACACACACACATATATATATATATATATATATGTTATAATAAATATTATTTTGTGATAGAAATTAATTGCTGGTTCTTTTGAGTACATGAGTACCTAATGGTATCGTTTGCAGTCGTGTCATTTTGAAAGAAAAGCAGGAGAATAAAATTTTTCTATCACAAGTAGTCTTTATTTTAAATTACTTGAAGAAAATTACAATAAGACATTTTTCACAGTCATATAGAATTTATGAAATGAATTCTATATTAGTGAATTTCAAAAATAGGTTAGATAACTACATATTTACAACAAGTATTAAAAGTCGGCGTATTCTAAAACTATGGTCAAAAAACAAGTAGAACTATCAATGAATGAAAATAATATATTTTTTAAATTATGGAATATTTTTTTATATTTAGATTATATAATATTTCCCCCCTGTGAAAAACTAGAACTAGCGGGTTCAGAGAAAAGTTAGAAAATATAGTTAAGAGAGTGTGATTATGATATAAATGCAAATGACAAAAAATATATAGGTATAGAGTGAAAGTGAAAGTCAAAGTTTGGTATCTATTATCATATTGGCTTTTTGTGAACCAATAGATTGGAAAAGACATGAAAAATAATACACATAAAAAGGAGAAGGAAAATAAAATGAATATTGAAAAGTATATAAATGAAAATATAAAGACGAGATAACATTGGCAACAATATAAAATTAATTACATTAGTAAAGGATTGGTGGAACATTAAAACATTGGATATTTTATGAAAAAGGGCATTTTGAAAAAGCAATAAACATTAAGCAAAGGTCAATTATTTACAAAAGGCAAATGTGAAACAAGGAATGAACATGTAAAGTTAAGGTAAAGATAAAAAGTAATGGTAAAGCATAAAAATGATCACATTTAAACAAAAGAATAACGATGGAAAAATATAAACAAAAATAAAGTTTAAAATAAAATTGGTTACTAAAAAATATTTAAACGAAATCAAAATGTCTATAGAAATAATTACAAATTAAACAATAAAAATCAAAGTAAAGCTATTTTAAAAATAAACAAAAGAAAGTTTGTTTATAAATAATTTATATATTTAGAAAATATAAAAATGTGTATGTGGCGACCGCACTTTGCTTCAGCGAAGTGGGACAAAGCTTCAAAACACATACGGGCAGAAGCTTGGCGAGCACGTGTTTGCAGAACACTTCACTACGCATGCGCGGGCGTCATCCAGAACTTTCTAGCGGCTGGCGTCTTCCGACACACTTGATCTGGCAACTCAGGCGGTAAACAACAAGGCTAGAGTGGCGGCCGTTATTTCAACCGTTGTTTCTTTTCTCTTTATAATGTCTGGCTTTAAATAAATTAATTTTAATTAAAATTTTATCAGGAGCCTTTCCACAAGCCACACCAGCACTTCACATCAACAACCATCCTACAAATTGGTGAGCCGGACGACTCGAATGAAGAATTAACGGCCAACGTCAAGGGCAAATCTTGGAATCTCAAACATTCACGATGGAACTCACCCCATCTCAAATATCAAAATTGATTTTTCGAGTTCCACCCTTCTTGCCCAAAGACATTCCATTGTGGCTCAACCAACTGGAAGCTGCCTTTAATTTTGCAAACATCGCCAGCGACGACGATTTCAAGTATAACACAATAATCGTTAATTTGGATGAACTGGCTCTCATCTGCGTCTTCGACATTGTAGAGAACCCACCAGTTTCAGGAAAATATGCGGCGCTCAAAGAACGACTTCTCCTGCGATTTGGCCGGTCACGCCAGGTAAGAACAGCTCAAGTCTCAGAAACTAAGCCCATTGCTGATCAGAGACCCTCGATTATCCTGGTTGAATTGTCCAAACCACCTCCATCTCAGCACTGTGATCCCTGTACTCCCACCTCCAATAGCCTCCAACACCTGGAGCAGACGGCTTTTCCCCATGACATGAATGTCACAACAACTGCCCCGGTGACTACAGTCCATAACGTTGAAGACACCAACTCAAGCGCCAACTTTCCTTCTCTCACCAGCTCTCTGAGTGACTCTTCATCCCTGGACTCCTCATCGTTCTGCTCCAACCCTCCTTCAAACACAATCTCGTGCCCCCCTGAAACTGTTTTCTCCACCCCAGTGCACAGTGACAATCCCTTGCCTCAGCAGCCGCCGCCTCACGAAGAGCCCTTGCCCCAGCAGCCGCCGCCTCACGAAGAGCCCTTGCCCCAGCAGCCGCCGTCTCATGAAGAGCCCTTGCCCCAGCAGCCGCCGTCTCATGAAGAGTCCTTGCTTCCATCCTGCGAGCAGAAACATCCACTCTTCATAGAAGAAACCAATAGCACTGCTGCAACGACTCCTCTCCACTTGCAGCCCGCCCAAACTTCGGTACCACAACCTCTCCAACCTCAGAACTATCTCCAACAGTCATTACCTCCCATTGAAGCAAGAGTCACTACTTCCCTAATACCAATAGCTCCTCCGGTACTCACGGCGACTACACCCATCGCTGAGCAATCCATCGTGTCCCTGCAACCTAACAAGATGGTCGCCACCCATTACATCCGGACAGCATTTGAAAAGGACAGGTGCCTCCCTCAAGCCTCCAAGACCAGATTCCAACCCAACAAGGCACCCTACCAAGAGTTCCCTCTACGACTACATAGGATCTTTAAAGATCCTACTAGAGGGGGAGTAGTGTGGCGACCGCACTTTGCTTCAGCGAAGTGGGACAAAGCTTCAAAACACATACGGGCAGAAGCTTGGCGAGCACGTGTTTGCAGAACACTTCACTACGCATGCGCGGGCGTCATCCAGAACTTTCTAGCGGCTGGCGTCTTCCGACACACTTGATCTGGCAACTCAGGCGGTAAACAACAAGGCTAGAGCGGCAGCCGTTATTTCAACCGTTGTTTCTTTTCTCTTTATAATGTCTTGCTTTAAATAAATTGATTTTAATTAAAATTTTATCAGCAGCCTTTCCACAAGCCACACCAGCACTTCACATCAACAACCATCCTACATGTATATATTTGATAATAATGATAGATTTATATATAAAATATTAGACGAATAAAAAGACAATTAAAATATGAGTAATTATGTCATTATACTAGTTATATTTCAAAATATCAAAAGGCAGCAGAAAATGTTTATTTTTACGCAAATAATAACTCAAAATAAGTTGTTTCTAAAATATTAACATTTAAAAGTATATGAAAATGATATATAATTGTTTTTTGTTAATAATATTTGAATAATAAAATGATAATAGAGAGATATATGGAATGACATTAAGTATTTTTGTAGACATAAGATTTGATGCTGATATTTAAAAATGATTTGAAAAAGAAATATAACTATAAAGTAATGAGCTATTGTAACTATTGAGAAGCATGGATGAGGATCAGCAAAGTTGAAAATGGTAATTTGTGCAAAATGGTAGATACAAAGTACCTTGAAAAGGATAAAGCTGGCTGGAGTTGATGATCTTGAAAAATGGTTGTAGTTGAAGAGAACTATGGTTGATTGTTGAAAACCATTTTTGATTGAAGAAAACTATTGTTGATTGTAGATGAGAATTGTTGCTTGTAGAAGACTATATTTGATTGGAGAGGGTTATGTTTGGTTGAGGTAGGCTATGTTTGATTGAGGTAGGCTATGTTTGGTTGAGGTAGGCTATGTTTGATTGAGGTAGGCTATGTTTGGTTGAGGTAGGCTATGTTGGTTGTAGAAGGCTATGTTTGTTTGGAAATTGCTATGTTTTGAGATGAATATGGTTGGTTGAGGATTTTCATTTTTAAAAATAAGATATTTTCTCTTTTGGCATTTTGAATGAATAAACAGGTAAATATCCTGTCGACTTATGTTATAATAAGTATTATTATGTGATAGAAATTAATTGCTGGTTCTTTTGAGTACATGAGTACCTAATGGTATCGTTTGCAGTCGTGTCATTTTGAAAGAAAAGCAGAAGAATGATTATTTCTATCAAGTAGTTTTTATTTTAAATTACTTGAAGAAAATTACAATAAGACATTTTTCACAGTCATATAGAATTTATGAAATGAATTCTATATTAGTGAATTTCAAAAATAGGTTAGATAACTACATATTTACAACAAGTATTAAAAGTCGGCGTATTCTAAAACTATGGTCAAAAAACAAGTAGAACTATCAATGAATGAAAATAATATATTTTTGAAATTATAGAATATTTTTATATTTAGATTATATAATATATATATATAGTTATTTTTATTTATATTTATATTATATTACTAGCGGATGTGCCCGGCTTCGCCCGGGTTTTACCCGAGTGAATGTTTGTCTAACGAACATTTGTTAAAACAATTCTCTATAAACTTATAAAACGTACTCGGCTTCGCCCGGGGTTTTACCCGAGTAAAGGTTTGTCTAGCGAACATTTGTTAAAACAATTGTCTAAAAACTTATATATTTAAAAAATAAATATATATTTTGATAATTTGAAACTCGTAAATTTGAATCTCTCGATATATTGTTATCATCGACACAATGGGGGCGCTGCTTGCGAGTTAAATCTACAAATCTGCAAATAACTCTAAGGATATTCAAGATATTCAGGAAAATATTTTTCAAAAACCTTCCCGGTGATATACCTAATAATATCCCAAAATTTCACGGCGATTGGATGTATGGTTTTTGAATCTATAGAGTGCAAACAAACAGACAGACAGACATTCAATTATATATATATAGATAGATTCACTCTTCATTGTTGGCCTTTTATCTTACATTCATTCTTCATTGTTGGCTTTTTATATTACATTCACTCTTCATTGTTGGCTTTTTATCTTACATTCATTCTTCATTGTTGGCTTTTTATATTACACTCACTCTTCATTGTTGGCTTTTTATCTTACATTCACTCTGTTGGCTTTTTATATTACATTTACTCTTCATTGTTGGCTTTTTATCTTACATTCACTCTTCATTGTTGGCTTTTATATTATATTTACTCTTCATTGTTGGCTTTTCATCTTACATTCATTCTTCATTGTTGGCTTTTTATATTATATTTACTATTCATTGTTGGATTTTATCTTACATTCACTCTTCATTGTTGGCTTTTTATCTTACATTCATTCTTCATTGTTGGCTTTTTATATTACATTCACTCTTCATTGTTGGCTTTTTATCTTACATTCATTCTTCATTGTTGGCTTTTTATATTACATTCACTCTTCATTGTTGGCTTTTTATCTTACATTCACTCTGTTGGCTTTTTATATTACATTTACTCTTCATTGTTGGATTTTTATCTTACATTCACTCTCTATATTTATATTCTACTAGCGGATGTACCCGGCTTCGCCCGGGTTTTACCCGAGTAAAGGTTTGTCTAACGAATCTCTCGATAAAGTGAACATTTTTTCCCGGTCCCTTGAAAAATACTCGATAAGTTGAATAAAATCAATATTAATTGGTTCCCTCGGTAATTGGAAGATAAAGGAATAGTATCTTGCCTTGGAATTGTATCATTATTCTTGTATGGACGTACCTGGCTTCGCCCGGGTTTTACCCGAGTAAAGGTTTGTATAACGAATCTCTCGATAAAGTGAACATTTTTTCCCGGTCCCTTGAAAAATACTCGATAAGTTGAATAAAATCATTATTAATTGGTTCCCTCGGTAATTGGAAGTTAAAGGAATAGTATCTTGCCTTGGAATTGTATCATTATTCTTGTCTCAAATAAATTGTCGTGTCATCCTGAATTTTGTCTTTCCTAATTTTATACATTACAAAATCATCGTATCAGCATGATAATATTTAGAGCAGATTGTTGAATTATAACAGATAAATTAGAATATTTATCTTGATTATTTCTAGGCGAAAAGTTATTTCAAAAATATTATTTGCTAGAAACCTTCCCAGTACTATACTAAATAACTTCCCAAAGTGTCATGGCGATCCAATGAGTGGTTTGGTCAGGCATAAAGGACAAACAAACAGACACACACACATACATTCATTTTTATATATATAGATATTCATGAAATTATTTTTCAAAAACCTTCCCGGTGATATACCTAATAATATTCCAAAATTTCACGGCGATTGGATGTATGGTTTTTGAATCTATAGAGTACAGACAGACAGACATTCAATTTTATATATATAGATTAGCAGTAATTAAACGTAACAGTAAGAAAATGTTGATTTTAATATATGTAAATAGAGTCTCTTAAGAAAGACCACCTAAAAACATGACTCAACTTGTTTCTCCTGTAGGTGGTCTCTCATTGGAGGTTCTAATTGATATTAAAGAATCTCTAATAGACCTTTAATAAGAGACTGCCTCTCGGAGAGACGGTTTAAGCTACGATTTTAGGCATCCTCTCAATGGAAGCTCTACTGTATCTACTTTTTCACACTGTTTGGCTTAATAAATGCCATTTTAACCATTTTAAATGTGTATCAATCGAGTTTTTTTTTTATATTTTATATCCAAAATCACTTCATTTCAATTCATAGGGAATTCTTAACATTTTTTTTTGTCTTCATTCAGCTCACTTTCTATTATATTTTAAGCCATTGTTCCATTATACATATTTAATACCGTTTACACTGTTTTACTTTCAAAAATGTCGATGAAATGAGTAGTTTGGTCCGGCATAAAGAAGAGGCATATAATCATTTTTTTCTATATGCATGATAATATTATTTCAATTTTATATATATAGATAGATAGAGATTTACTCTTCATTGTTGGCTTTTTATCTTACATTCATTCTTCATTGTTGGCTTTTTATATTACATTCACTCTTCATTGTTGGCTTTTTATCTTACATTCATTCTTCATTGTTGGCTTTTTATATTACATTTACTATTCATTGTTGGCTTTTTATCTTACATTCACTCTTTATTGTTGGCTTTTTATCTTACATTCATTCTTCATTGTTGGCTTTTTATCTTACATTCACTCTTCATTGTTGGCTTTTTATCTTACATTCATTCTTCATTGTTGGCTTTTTATATTACATTCACTCTTCATTGTTGGCTTTTTATATCATATAGAAAATCATAGTTTTATCTAATGAACATTTTTTCCCGTGTCACATTGCCGTGTCATCCTGAGATAATCTTACTTTTGATAAATAATATTTAAGATAACAAACTTAGTGATAAGAAAACTTGTTATCATCGTCACAATGGGGGCGCTGCTTGCGAGTTAAATCTACAAATCTGCAAATAACTCTAAGGATATTCAAGATATTCATGAAATTATTTTTCTAAAACCTTCCCGGTGATATACCAAATAATATCCCAAATTTTCACGGCGATTGGATGTATGGTTTTTGAATCTATAGAGTACAAACAAACAGACAGACATTCAATTTTATATATATAGAAGTATTTTATATATATGGAAGTTAAAGGAATAGTATCTTGCCTTGGAATTGTATCATTATTCTTGTCTCAAATAAATTGTCGTGTCATCCTGAATTTTGTCTTTCCTAATTTTATACATTACAAAATCATCGTATCATCATGATAATATTTAGAGCAGATTGTTGAATTATAACAGATAAATTAGAATATTTATCTTGATTATTTCTAGGCGAAAAGTTATTTCAAAAATTTTATTTGCTAGAAACCTTCCCAGTACTATACTAAATAACTTCCCAAAGTGTCATGGCGATCCAATGAGTGGTTTGGTCAGGCATAAAGGACAAACAAACAAACAGACACACACACATACATTCATTTTTATATATATAGATATTCATGAAATTATTTTTCAAAAACCTTCCCGGTGATATACCTAATAATATTCCAAAATTTCACGGCGATTGGATGTATGGTTTTTGAATCTATAGAGTACAGACAGACAGACATTCAATTTTATATATATAGATTAGCAGTAATTAAACGTAACAGTAAGAAAATGTTGATTTTAATATATGTAAATAGAGTCTCTTAAGAAAGACCACCTAAAAACATGACTCAACTTGTTTCTCCTGTAGGTGGTCTCTCATTGGAGGTTCTAATTGATATTAAAGAATCTCTAATAGACCTTTAATAAGAGACTGCCTCTCGGAGAGACGGTTTAAGCTACGATTTTAGGCATCCTCTCAATGGAAGCTCTACTGTATCTACTTTTTCACACTGTTTGGCTTAATAAATGCCATTTTAACCATTTTAAATGTGTATCAATCGAGTTTTTTTTTATATTTTATATCCAAAATCACTTCATTTCAATTCATAGGGAATTCTTAACATTTTTTTTTGTCTTCATTCAGCTCACTTTCTATTATATTTTAAGCCATTGTTCCATTATACATATTTAATACCGTTTACACTGTTTTACTTTCAAAAATGTCGATGAAATGAGTAGTTTGGTCCGGCATAAAGAAGAGGCATATAATCATTTTTTCCTATATGCATGATAATATTATTTCAATTTTATATATATAGATAGATAGAGATTTACTCTTCATTGTTGGCTTTTTATCTTACATTCATTCTTCATTGTTGGCTTTTTATATTACATTCACTCTTCATTGTTGGCTTTTTATCTTACATTCACTCTTCATTGTTGGCTTTTTTATATTATATTTACTCTTCATTGTTGGCTTTTTATCTTATATTCATTCTTCATTGTTGGCTTTTTATATTATATTTACTCTTCATTGTTGGCTTTTTATCTTACATTCATTCTTCATTGTTGGCTTTTTATATTACATTCACTCTTTATTGTTGGCTTTTTATCTTACATTCATTCTTCATTGTTGGCTTTTTATCTTACATTCACTCTTCATTGTTGGCTTTTTATCTTACATTCATTCTTCATTGTTGGCTTTTTATATTACATTCACTCTTCATTGTTGGCTTTTTATATCATATAGAAAATCATAGTTTTATCTAGTGAACATTTTTTCCCGTGTCATATTGCCGTGTCATCCTGAGATAATCTTACTTTTGATAAATAATATTTAAGATAACAAACTTAGTGATAAGAAAACTTGTTATCATCGTCACAATGGGGGCGCTGCTTGCGAGTTAAATCTACAAATCTGCAAATAACTCTAAGGATATTCAAGATATTCATGAAATTATTTTTCTAAAACCTTCCCGGTGATATACCTAATAATATCCCAAAATTTCACGGCGATTAGGTGTATGGTTTTTGAATCTATAGAGTACAAACAAACAGACAGACAAACACACACACATACATTCATTTTTATATATATAGATATTCATGAAATTATTTTTCAAAAACCTTCCCGGTGATATACCTAATAATATTCCAAAATTTCACGGCGATTGGATGTATGGTTTTTGAATCTATAGAGTACAGACAGACAGACATTCAATTTTATATATATAGATTAGCAGTAATTAAACGTAACAGTAAGAAAATGTTGATTTTTAATATATGTAAATAGAGTCTCTTAAGAAAGACCACCTAAAAACATGACTCAACTTGTTTCTCCTGTAGGTGGTCTCTCATTGGAGGTTCTAATTGATATTAAAGAATCTCTAATAGACCTTTAATAAGAGACTGCCTCTCGGAGAGACGGTTTAAGCTACGATTTTAGGCATCCTCTCAATGGAAGCTCTACTGTATCTACTTTTTCACACTGTTTGGCTTAATAAATGCCATTTTAACCATTTTAAATGTGTATCAATCGAGTTTTTTTTTATATTTTATATCCAAAATCACTTCATTTCAATTCATAGGGAATTCTTAACATTTTTTTTTTGTCTTCATTCAGCTCACTTTCTATTATATTTTAAGCCATTGTTCCATTATACATATTTAATACCGTTTACACTGTTTTACTTTCAAAAATGTCGATGAAATGAGTAGTTTGGTCCGGCATAAAGAAGAGGCATATAATCATTTTTTTCTATATGCATGATAATATTATTTCAATTTTATATATATAGATAGATAGAGATTTACTCTTCATTGTTGGCTTTTTATCTTACATTCATTCTTCATTGTTGGCTTTTTATATTACATTCACTCTTCATTGTTGGCTTTTTATCTTACATTCATTCTTCATTGTTGGCTTTTTATATTACATTTACTATTCATTGTTGGCTTTTTATCTTACATTCACTCTTTATTGTTGGCTTTTTATCTTACATTCATTCTTCATTGTTGGCTTTTTATCTTACATTCACTCTTCATTGTTGGCTTTTTATCTTACATTCATTCTTCATTGTTGGCTTTTTATATTACATTCACTCTTCATTGTTGGCTTTTTATATCATATAGAAAATCATAGTTTTATCTAGTGAACATTTTTTCCCGTGTCACATTGCCGTGTCATCCTGAGATAATCTTACTTTTGATAAATAATATTTAAGATAACAAACTTAGTGATAAGAAAACTTGTTATCATCGTCACAATGGGGGCGCTGCTTGCGAGTTAAATCTACAAATCTGCAAATAACTCTAAGGATATTCAAGATATTCATGAAATTATTTTTCTAAAACCTACCCGGTGATATACCAAATAATATCCCAAATTTTCACGGCGATTGGATGTATGGTTTTTGAATCTATAGAGTACAAACAAACAGACAGACAAACAGACAGACAGACATTCAATTTTATATATATAGAAGTATTTTATATATATGGAAGTTAAAGGAATAGTATCTTGCCTTGGAATTGTATCATTATTCTTGTCTCAAATAAATTGTCGTGTCATCCTGAATTTTGTCTTTCCTAATTTTATACATTACAAAATCATCGTAACATCATGATAATATTTAGAGCAGATTGTTGAATTATAACAGATAAATTAGAATATTTATCTTGATTATTTCTAGGCGAAAAGTTATTTCAAATATTTTATTTGCTAGAAACCTTCCCAGTACTATACTAAATAACTTCCCAAAGTGTCATGGCGATCCAATGAGTGGTTTGGTCAGGCATAAAGGACAAACAAACAAACAGACACACACACATACATTCATTTTTATATATATAGATATTCATGAAATTATTTTTCAAAAACCTTCCCGGTGATATACCTAATAATATTCCAAAATTTCACGGCGATTGGATGTATGGTTTTTGAATCTATAGAGTACAGACAGACAGACATTCAATTTTATATATATAGATTAGCAGTAATTAAACGTAACAGTAAGAAAATGTTGATTTTAATATATGTAAATAGAGTCTCTTAAGAAAGACCACCTAAAAACATGACTCAACTTGTTTCTCCTGTAGGTGGTCTCTCATTGGAGGTTCTAATTGATATTAAAGAATCTCTAATAGACCTTTAATAAGAGACTGCCTCTCGGAGAGACGGTTTAAGCTACGATTTTAGGCATCCTTTCAATGGAAGCTCTACTGTATCTACTTTTTCACACTGTTTGGCTTAATAAATGCCATTTTAACCATTTTAAATGTGTATCAATCGAGTTTTTTTTTTATATTTTATATCCAAAATCACTTCATTTCAATTCATAGGGAATTCTTAACATTTTTTTTTTGTCTTCATTCAGCTCACTTTCTATTATATTTTAAGCCATTGTTCCATTATACATATTTAATACCGTTTACACTGTTTTACTTTCAAAAATGTCGATGAAATGAGTAGTTTGGTCCGGCATAAAGAAGAGGCATATAATCATTTTTTTCTATATGCATGATAATATTATTTCAATTTTATATATAGATAGATAGAGATTTACTCTTCATTGTTGGCTTTTTATCTTACATTCATTCTTCATTGTTGGCTTTTTATATTACATTCACTCTTCATTGTTGGCTTTTTATCTTACATTCATTCTTCATTGTTGGCTTTTTATATTATATTTACTCTTCATTGTTGGCTTTTTATCTTACATTCATTCTTCATTGTTGGCTTTTTATATTACATTCACTCTTTATTGTTGGCTTTTTATCTTACATTCATTCTTCATTGTTGGCTTTTTATCTTACATTCACTCTTCATTGTTGGCTTTTTATCTTACATTCATTCTTCATTGTTGGCTTTTTATATTACATTCACTCTTCATTGTTGGCTTTTTATATCATATAGAAAATCATAGTTTTATCTAGTGAACATTTTTTCCCATGTCACATTGCCGTGTCATCCTGAGATAATCTTACTTTTGATAAATAATATTTAAGATAACAAACTTAGTGATAAGAAAACTTGTTAACATCGTCACAATGGGGGCGCTGCTTGCGAGTTAAATCTACAAATCTGCAAATAACTCTAAGGATATTCAAGATATTCATGAAATTATTTTTCTAAAACCTTCCCGGTGATATACCTAATAATATCACAAAATTTCACGGCGATTGGATGTATGGTTTTTGAATCTATAGAGTACAAACAAACAGACAGACAAACAGACAGACAGACATTCAATTTTATATATATAGATTTATCAGTGAAAGTTTGCCTAACGAATATTATATATTATGGAGTATAATAAACAATGTTAAAGATTAGTTTTATTTATTAATCAAGATTGTGTGTGAATATGTGAGAAAGATGTAATATCGTTGTTGTTTTCTTGGTCGACTGTTTTACATATGGTGTTATCTTAAAATTGCTTGTTTTGAATATTTTTTTAGATTGAGTTGAATGAATTGCTGAATTTTTTTTTTGTATTTATATATAAATAAAATTAACTCTGTTGATTTTTTTGTATTTAATCGATAACAGCTAAGTTACGCATGTTAATGTTAGGGGAAAATATTTTGATGTTAAGCAAAACCTGCTCTATCTCGTTTTACATAAATGTTGAAAATTTGGTTGAAATTGATGCATTGTAACGAAGGTTTTTAGTGATGTCCTCTTATGAAATTTGCATTTTATTAATATAGATAAGATATTATATATAGAAGATATTATATTATATTATATTTTTATTATATAGTTTTTACACTATATATATATATATATATTGTGCTTATATATGCTGCAATGAAGGGTAAAATTTTATAAAAGGCTTTGAAGCAAACTATGGACATACGCTTTTAGGACAGCAGAATTACATATATATTTGCATCGAGCGATGCTCTTCCACAAATAATAAGAATGAGGTCAGTTAGGTCTAATTAATTATAAGCCGATAATGTGCCATCTATATATAAGAAATGGAATATAAATAAATAGCATATATAAGCAGAATCATCCAATTCAGTATTAGAACTCTAAGATAAGCTGTCTGGTTGATTATACTGGCGAAACCGCTGGGAGGGTTTACCAATGATGAGCCAACCCCCCCCCCCCCATTATATTTTTTCATCACAGCAAGGACAATTGAAGTTTGTTTTAGGCTCAAAATAAACATTCATGCTTTAAAGACTTCCATTTTAACAAGAGGCAAGAAGAGAAATTTGCTGAATAACAAAAATCAAAATCGATAAAAAAATAATAAATTATCTGTTAAAATAATCCTTTCCTATGAGAGATGTGACCCACAGCGTGTACAATTTGTTCCTATTGACATGGAACTTGCGTATTTCGGCCAAGTTATATTGAAAAGAGGCTATTAAGATCAATTGTAAAAGGATCAAGTTTCTATGTCCTTATTATATGAAATGAACAAACACAAATTTGTATTTAGAGCACATAAAGGCGTTATTAATACTAAAATGGCGTTAATTACGTGTAAAATTAATTGTATTAATTAAATAATGATAAAATGTGATTGAGCCTATCTCTTTATTTCTTTCAGAGAGGATGACAAAAAAACTATAATTAATTTTCGGAAATTAGGTAAACTTATTTCGTATATTCTATTTTATCTTTATTTACAGGTTTCTTTTATTTTCAATTTAGCATTTATTGAAGCGCCAGCTTGTATTAATAGTTTTGCTAATTCATCGCTTTCATTTTCGATCGTCATAGCTAATGGTGCATCACCCAAAATACATTTTTTATTAACATCAGCTCCTGATTTGATCAGTAAACTTGCCACTTCTCGAAACTCAAATAAGCATGCATAATGTAAAGGTGTTCTATCAGATACATCCTTTTTGCCTATATCAGCTCCAGCTTCTAACAATAGCTTGAAATTTAGAAAATTGCTCGATTTAATTGAATGAAACATTGCTGTAAGCTGGTTGTGGCACCTCGCTTCTAAATCAAGCTTGAGTGTCAAAAGATAATTTAAGAAGTTTGCATCACATATCCTAGAAGCATTTATTAATGGTGTTCTTCCCCACTGATCAGGTAGATTACAATCTGCTCCTGCAATAATCAGAAATTGAAATATTTCAAAATTGTGAGTTTTGATAGCTTTCTGAAGTGGAGTTATTTCATACCAATTCCTGGCATTTATGTCTGCATCCTTTTCCAATAATTTTCCACAAAGGTATTCGTTACCTAGAGCGGCAGCTATATGCAGTGGGGAGTCTAAATCATATATTAAATTCTTAAGCCTTACAAGTTTTCTTTCAAATCTATTAGGTTGATTTTCTAAATATCTAAAATAGTTACTTATTAAATTCCTGTCAAATTTAAAATTTACATCAATTCCTTCTTCTATTATCATATCTACTTCTTCGAGGTTTAACAGAATAATATTATGCAAAAATTTCATTTTTGAATCCAATATAAAAATCTTATCCATTATAGTTGAGATTTATTTTCAGATGTTTAAGTTTTAATTTTGAATTTGAATTATTATTTGATACACCAACAATGAGTTTCTGAATTTTCAAAACGCATCTAAGCAAAAACATTAATCATCTCTGTAAAACTATTAAATTAATATATATTCTGTGTGTTTATATAATAAAGATTCTAATTATTTTTTCTATATTTTAATTTTTAATATTAATATTTTCAATTTTTATTTTATAACAAAGATCATTATAGTTTCCTATTTGTTTTGACTATATAAATAAACAATTTACTTTTTTAAAATAATTACTCAATGCTTAAAGATTCAATCGCGATAAAAATAGCCACTTATAAGGAGTATATATGAGTCATTTAAAGGGGAATTTTAAAATGAGGGATTGGTCAAACAACATCTATAAACTGAACGACAGTCAATAACTGTTTATGTATTTCTACAAATCTTCAATCACCATATAATTTTGTAACTAATAAACACAATAGAGACAACCACTTAAAAGGATACGTTCACAACCTTTTTATAATCAAACAGGAAGATTGTTAATAGTGGTAATATAAAACAATATTTTGATAAGGTCAGTGCTAAGTCTTGATAATTCTGATTGGAATATGTTGTTATTGTCGTAAACAATTGAAGGCTTAGATATATTCATGTATCTCTATTCCTGTAGTCGCAATGCCCTCTATCTTGGGTGCATAAAGCTGTTTTCTGGGTACATGTTAATTTTCTACAAGGCTGCGGCGTTTGCTAGTCATGAGAATATGTGGGTAGATGTTAGTTCCACACCAGGACAATTGTCCTGTAGGTTCTGGTGACATCTGTATGTATTGTCATTCATTTATATTTTTTATTTCCAAGTCTCGTGATTGATTTTTATAATTATTTCAGTGTGTTTCTGATGCATATTTTCCTTTACTTACTTTTGTAGGAATATTTTGGATTATACCAAAGAATCAGCATCAAATACTGAATATAGTTATTTTCTTTGTCTCATCATTCTTTCTGGCGTCCTTTGCTAGTCAACCGCTACCTCATTACCCACGATATAAACATGTGCGAGAAATAAATGTAGAATGCAGTTTTTCCTGAATAGTTCCAGTTGGTTTAGTAATGAGTGTTTTCGGATATCCATACATTGATTGGGTAGGATTCAAAGACACATAATAGCATAGAAGCCAGAATAATAAAAAGCGTTCATATATTCATTCAATTACAAAGCATTTTTTACCTCATTATGATTATACATATTCTTAATTAGATGTGTTCGAAAAAGTTCAACTGTGTAAAAAATCATAATTAATAGTCCAGAGCAGATTTTTTATAATTCATATCAGGTAAACTGTATCAATGAAAAAGTGAAATATTAAGAAATATGCAAAGAAATAAAATGAAATTCTACGATAATAAACTTCAGGGAGGCTGGCAGGATTGAAAGACATTGTTAATATTTCAAAATAACATTTGTTTGGCAGAATAGTGAATTAAATTAGATATATATTATTTATAGCACAAAACGCGTTCAAGAAAACGCGTTGACCAAATATTAGAGAACAGGATAAATCAAGAATTAGTTGATTTGTGTTCAAATAAATGGCTCTCTGCCATATAAGAGTTTCATCTGAACGTGGTCTGAATATGCCTTTTCGATATCAATACCAACACCTGAAGTTTAATTTTTTCAAACATATATACACATACTGTTGATATTTAAGCCAGATTAGTTATTTTCTAGGTGATGCATAGCAAAAAACATACATAGGCTTTTATATATAGGGAGATAAAGCAAAGACTCACCAAGTCTTAGAGAGAGAGATATATAACTGGCTATCATTCTATATCCATTCATATAACGGGATAATGATCTAATAATTAATAACACTAGTACACAAAATGAAAAAAATAATTCACGTCCTTAAATAAATAAAACATTTTCTGGGTTAAATTTTTGTGCTGATTAACGTGGTATCAATATTTCGTTCGTTTAGCTAGATTTCTAAATTTATAGATATAATGCCTTTTACCCATGATATTCATCTATTTGAGGAAAGGTTATGATATTAAACTTATTACTATATAAATAAATGCGCCAAATATAGTGCAAATGAAGAAACAATATTATTTTCTATATGCATTTGTATATATTTCACTCCAATAATTGCCCGTAGATATAAATATATATATATATATTCATCAAACTACTTACTCTATCCATAATTTTCATTTAATAATCTAATTTATTTCCCTTTGTTTTCAAAAATTATCAGGAGAAGTGTTTTTATATATAAGATGGAAGGACTTAACAAAAACTGTGTATGCGAAAAAAAAACTTTTTTTGGCTTAATAAACATCCCTATATATAAATGTCAGTGTATGTATATATGTAGGTATTTTTTTATGTTTGTCGGCTATACACGTCCACAAAAGACCTACCTGATCTGATTCAAATTTTAACAGTATATATAATAGAATCTAGAAAAAACATAGGGAAAAATATAGGTCTCTATCCTGAATATTCTTTGAATTATTTAAAATTGCGTTGCAAATTTGCCCTTTCGCTCGCTGGAAGCGCCTCAAGCGGTGAAGATGGGAGGTGATATTTGCTGACAGAGAGAAAAATATGGAAGAGATATTTATCGGATTATTAGCCAATAAAATAAAAAATTACAGATTCTAGACAAAAAATAGTTTTTTTTTAATTCAGAAAATGATGACAATATTGCTGTATCTTTTTGAATATTAGATACAAATTCATATCGGGAAAAATTCCAAAAAGCAGAGACCACTGGTGAAGCCAGTTCATATTTAGTATGCAGGAACAGAATCCTAATAGAAAAACATTCATTCAAGCAGAGGACACAAAGCCAGATCATCTCTCTATAAAAATATCGCATATCAGACACAAAGTTTGGAGCGGGACGTTTCCCAAGAGTGACATCCACGACGCCAATTTATAATCGTAATGAATAGTATCTGAATAAAAACTTTGATCTGGTAAAACCCGGGCGTTGCCGTTTCGGTTAATTATTTATAAAGATGCAGTAATATTTAGGAAGCAATGAAAAATTGTATTCATTAATTTAAAGTTTTTTCTTGAAGTCTATAATATTTTGCTTGTTTTTCATCACGCATCAGATTCTAACAATAATTCGCCACCATATGTTGATTCCAAAGACCATTGTATCGTTGCTTAATGATTTTAATATCTAGATGGAAACTTTTACCTTGTTCTTCGCAATCTTTAATTAGATTATCAGGGGAAAATTTTAATATTAATCTATAAAATGCAATTTCAGATTCATTAAGCACCTAAGCTAAGGAATTTGGAAATAATTTTTCTATGATTCTCGAATAGTTCGGTGACTTATTATTATTACCGAAATAAATTACAATCGATTTGACTCTTCAAGTAGGAATATAATTTCTAATTATATGAGGGAAAAATTGCAGAAATACTATGAGAAGACTAATACCATTTTCAAGTCCTTTTTCAATGATTCCCAAATACCCAAATATGTCAAGCCAAATTTTTACAACGTTCAATTTTTTACTGGACACGGTAACTTTAGATCATATTTGTACAATGTCAGGAAGACGGATTCGCCTAAATGCTCACGTGGTGCAGAAGAAGAAAATCCTGTACATATTCTAACTGACTGTCGACTTGTAGAGGACTTGAAAGTCAAAAATTAAATAAATATAAATAGTTTAAAATAGATATATGTATATAAATTTTAATAGATTTTGTAGAATGTTTTTAGTAATAGATAGACTGGGCTGTAATAACTGGTATATAGTTATATGCTGTAAATAGCTCTAAATTTCTGTTCTTATATGTGATGTTCACTAATGGTTATTATAGGGTAATTAAATCGTTAACTAATTGACAAATACGTTAATAATATATATTTATAAACACTAAAATAATATTAATAATTACTGTAAATAAGCTCCCAAACTTGTGTATGCATGCAAATATCCAAGACGGATATCGCGTGCTTTGTAAATGATAATAAATAAATAAATTATTGCCTAAAAAGTGTTTGATAACGTCAGTGGATACAAGCCAAGCATTTTTTCTCATCTTCTTTCAATGTTGCAATAAACTCTTCGTCATTTATTATTTACGAATTTGAGATCCAATGAAAATACATTCCTTTATCTTAGAACAACCAATTTTCGGAAATTTAGTCATTGAATATTTGACAGTATCACTATCTTTCCTTAAAGATATACAAATTTTTCATTAACCTTAATTTGATATGTAAAGAGAGAAGAAGCATTTTTAATTTATGGACAAGCGGATCATTTTTGTTCACCTAAGAGAAACATACTTCTTTCACGCCACATTTTTGTATATAATGATACTTACTGTCTCTACTGTCTCACTTACATAAAAAGCAAGAATACTTCCTTTCTGTAAGCCCTGTAAAATTTCTATAATTTTAAGATCACCTCAAACTTCCCAACAATTTTTAGCATAATTCAACAATTCTAATATTTTTAAGAGTCAAATAGGTTTCTTTCATTTGGTTTGAATAGGCAACTGGTAAACTGACATGGAAGGTAATACACTACCATGGTGAAGAAACAAGCCTTCAACTTTTTTCAGAGGAATCAATAGTCTACGCTCGGTAGCATTGTAATTGATTTGCAGAGTTTTAAAAACGTCTCCAATATCATTGCAGTACACTAATCCTTGTTCCTAAAAAAATGGCAAAAATCATTGTTTCTTATTACGATAAACAGAGATTTTGGTTTGTGGTAACAAGAAGTTTCTTTGCTTTAATCTTGATACAAGGAATTCTGCTGCTTCTTTTGATTGCGCTAGATCCCTTACTAGATCATTTAATGATGCCTGATCGAATAAATGTGGAATGCTACTTTCACTTGAAATGATTTCAGGGTATTCTAATTGATGATCATCTACGAATGCTGTTTCCTAATAATCCTTTTTGATTAGGATTCTTGAACTGTTTTAGGAATCGGTCATCTCGAGGTCATGAGGAATAGGTTGCCTATTTGATTGTTTATTAGGATAAAATCTAGTTCGCTTCTTTTTGCTATTAAGGCCTGTGCTTTTGCAGACACAAAAATAACAATTGTCATGGTGATTTTTTGGTTTTTGCTAAACCATTGGTACACCAAAGGGCATACCTTTTGTTTCCCCAATTTCCATTGCCAAAGATGTTGATAGCAGGTTCTGCACTCACTATGGGGGCACCACCACTTGTCTTGTGGTCTTAAAGCCGCACCAAACTATTCTTTATAGAATTCTTTTATCTATAGGGTGATACGTTCCTTCTGTTTGGGAATTGTAAATTTTCCAAAAATGTAGCAGAACATTTCTGGATTTGCTTTGAATTTACGCGGCTTTATTTATATATTTGAAATATTTATTAAAATAAATGCATTTTAAACCCCTTCTTGATATTAATTTGCCATGGTATGCATTTCATCTAAATGATTATTAAATTTTATGCTTACAGCGTCAATAACTTCAAAATATATTGATGACAGTGATGACATCAGCTTCTTTATAAAATTAAACTAGACGAATGGTCCGGGCAACGCCCGGGTTTTACCCGAGTGCGTATATATTTCAAAAATTTGTAATTAAAATACTATTCGTTACAATTATAAATTGGCGCCGTGGATGTCTCTCTTGTGAAACGTCCCGCCCCAAACTGTGTGTGTCTTGAAAATATAAAAATAAAAATGTGAACGGAAAAATATGTCCAGGGTAGCCTAATGGTCATGGCATCTGCCCGGTAAGCGGCAGGTCGTGGGTTCGATTCCCATCCCTTGACACTTTTTTTATTTTATCCATTCTGACCATAATCTATCCGTGAACTTCACACAGTGAACTTCACACAGAGAGAATAAGGCAATTATATAAGTAGATAATCCAAATTGTGCCTTATCACACACTATTTTTTTATTTGGCCTTATTACCTTGTGTTTATAATTTGGCAAATTTCGAAAAATGAAGGTAAATTCATGTTCTACCTATTGGAATTTACTAGAAACAACTTTCAATATTGAGAAGGAAAAAGTTTGTATATTAGTGTTATCAAGAGACGATTTTTTACCAATGAGATGCAAACGACTTAAATATCATTCTTGAGGATAGGAATTGGCTGGCTGGCATTCGTATTTCTGTAAAATATAGACACTTTGGCCAGTTGGAGTTTTATTTTCTCAACGTTACAACAAAAATATTTTGTTCTCGTCAAGAGAGATAAATAAAAATAAAGCATTTGGCTAGGGGTTAAATTTTTTTCTATATTTTACAGAACAATTTTTAACATTGTTTTTTCATTCATTTCTTTTGACAAAGACAAAATATTTTTGTTGAAATATAGAAAAAAAAAACTCTAACTGTTCAAAGTGTCTATATTTTACAGAAATAAAAAAATCAATGTATTACAAACAGTTATTTATGATCAACACACAATATTTAAAAATACGATAGATCATCTAAAAAAGTGAGCAAGTACTTAATTTTTAAAACATGTTTTTATCACTAAATTTAAAAATCATGAAAAATTTATTATAACCCCGATATATCAATAAACCATTTGACTCAGCAATATAATTCATACATTTATAAAACTAAAAAGGCCAGCTATTGATCAATATATTATTAAACAAAATCTTAAACTATGTGCAATATTAGAGGTGAATATAAAAAAGTGATTACAAAACACACGTGGCAAAAGTAAACAAATATAATTATCAAAAGAGAAATAAATTAATTGAAATTTATCAAATTAATTAATGATATATATTTAAGGTATTATAGGGATTAAATATGCATTTACATACAAATAGGTACAAATTAGCGCCTTCAAGTACAAGTTCATATATTTTACAATACAGTAGTTACACTAAGACACAAATATATTAAAAACAAATAACTAAGTTATATTATTGTCCTTTCATTTTTGTTCTGATATATTACCATCTAATCCCAAAAATGAATTTGATTGACAAATCTCAATATATTGAATTTGTTTGATCTTTACAAATTCACTTCTTTGGCGACCGATAAAATTTTGTACGCATTTTTTTCTTACTCAATGCCTTCAGAAAAGCGTTCTTGAATCATTTCAGAATGGTTTGGAAAATATTTCTTATAAAAAAGAAATGTTTAATTCCATAATATCTCGTAGACCTGTTGATTCATTGGATGAATAGCCCGCTAAACTGTTTTGGTCATTTTCTAACAAGAAACTAAGCAATGTAATATTGGAATTACCAAGAAGATGATTTTTCATTATTGAATCTTGACTATTGCAGCTATTCATCCATTCAAACAGATTATTTGGTAACTGAATAGTTTCAGGCATTCTAAATGTTAGGTGCCATAGAACAAAATATGATATCATTAATTTTATGAAAGGCATATTTTTAAATGCACGATCACCGACCACTCCAGACCTAAAAAAATTGAATAAATTAAAATGAGTAGAGTACCTTCATAACCGTTTTGTAACTAGATTTTCACTGATATAAGAGGCATCCTTTAATATTATAATTTCAATGGCAGGTAGAGTCAAAGGTAATTTTCTAGATTTGGTTTTGATATTAGCGTCAGCTCCAGCATCTAATAGAGTGTGAATGATGACTGGATTTAAAGTACAAGAATCTTTATGCAACGCGGTCTCATTATTTTCAATTTTTGCATTTATTGAAACGCCAGCTTGTATTAATAGTTTTGCTAATTCATCGCTTTTTTTCTATCGTCATAGTTAATGGTGCATCACCCAATATACATTTTTTTTATTAACATCAGCTCCTGATTTGATCAGTAAACTTGCCACTTCTCGAAACTCAAATAAGCATGCATAATGTAAAGGTGTACTATCAGATACATCATTTTTGCCTATATCAGCTCCAGCTTCTAAAAATAGCTTGAAATTTAGAAATTTCCTCGATTTAATTGAATGAAAGATTGCTGTAAGCTGGTTTTGGCATCTCACTTCTTAATCAAGCTTGAGTATCAAAAGATAATTTAAGAAGTTTGCATCACATATCCTAGAAGCATTCATTAATGGTGTTCTTCCCCAGCGATCAGGTAGATTACAATCTGCTCCCGCAATAATCAGGTATCGGAATATTTCAAAATTGTGAGTATTGATAGCCTTCTGAAGTGGAGTTATTTCATACCAATTCCAGGCATTTATGTCTAAACCCTTGTCTAAAAATTTCTACAAAGGTATTTGTTATCTAGAGCGGCAGCTATATGCAGTGGGGAGTCTAAATCATCGATTAAATGCCTAAGCCTTACAAGTTTTTTTTTTTTTCAAATCTATTAGGTTGACTTTTTAAATATCCAAAGTAGTTACTCATTAAATTCCTGTCAAATTTAAATTTACATCAATTCCCTCTTCTAATATCATATCTACTTCTTCGAGGTTTAACAGAATAATATTATGCAAAAATTTCATTTTTGAATTATATATAGAAGTTTTATCCATTATAGTTGAGATTTATTTTCAGATGTTGAAGTTTCAATTATGAATTTGAATTATTAATTGATACACCAACAATGAGTTTCTGAATTTTCAAAACGCATCTAAGCAAAAAGCAAAAACGTGTTTATATGATAAAGATTCCAATTAAATTTTTCATGAAATGGATATTTTGGTAAAATTTCTCATTAAAAAAAAAAGATGCAGCCTATTGTAATCAAATCAACGATCAGCCAAGCTGGCGATAAGGTCAGTATAATCGAAAACAACATACTTTTGAAAATTCTTGAAAGACGTGGCTTCGAGTACAAAGTAGAAGAAACTCATGCAACAAAGAAACGAACTCGTGAATTCCTATCAGATTCAACATCACGTAGCCAAAAGACACCGAGAATCGAAGTTGTCTCACAGCATAATGAAAACGATGTCTACATGAACGATGTAACTGAAGTTCCTCAAAAAACGTCCGCAGCTACCCCTCCTCAGGTTAACGAAGAAAACATCGATGAAGATGGTCCTTGGACAACAGTTACACATGCAAAAAAGCCAAGAACACCTGTAATAGCAGAAAATGTAACAGACTGGAAGTTGCTCTGCCAAGAGCTGAAAGACCGGTGCACAGATAAATTCCAATGCGTGAACTCAGGAAATAAGCACATTATCAAGGCCAAAAATATTTCAGACTTAAAATATCAGGGAATACGTTAAAAAATTACAATGGCGGCTATTCGTATAGACTCCAAGAATAAAAACCGCTCAAAGTGGTATTAAAGGGCGTGACAATAGCTTACAAGACTGAAGACATAGAAATAGAATTTGCAACAATGGACTTTACTGAGACCTCTGTGAAGAGACTTCATAGACAATCAACTAAAAGGCCAATGAATTTAGTACTGGTAGAATTACCGAAAAATGAACAAAACAAGAAAATTTACGGAATAACTGAATTTCTCTATCAGAAAATTGCAGTAGAATCTTTCAGAACAACAAACCGAGTGACTCAATGCTTCAACTGCCAGGGTTTCTGGCACGGACAACTTAACTGCTTCCTGAAACCAAAATGCGTCATGTGTGCCGAGGAGCACCATTCGAAAGACATTCAAAGAAAGTCAAGACAACTTCCCCAAAGTGTGCAAACTGCGAAGAAGCGCACACAGCCAATTACCGCGGATGCCATAGGTTTCCAAGAGTACATCAGCAACATCCAAGATTCCCTGGTCAATACAAACCTAACAACCTAATTCCGATTTCAAAAAGACCTGAAACACTGCCGAAAATTGTAGAACAACAAAACAAAAGCAATGCTGAGGTTGCGACAAGAAAAACTTCTCATTCTGAGACTAAGGACCTATGTGAAAAATTGATGCAAGTAATCGAAACATACCTAAAATGAATTGAAAATTACCTTTTAAATTTATTGCTTGGAATTGTAACAGAATTAGATCAAATAAAGAAGAATTATTGCACTTTTTAGAAGATAACCCAATAGACATTGCTCTACTCAGTGAAACTCACCTTAAACCCTCAATTGATCTAAAGTTCAGGAACTATGAAACCATTAGAACTGACCGAATTGCAGGAAAAGGTGGGGGAACAGCCATCATTATAAAATCCTTTTTTGAATATAAAAATATACCGATTCATACTTCAAACTAGGAAAATACTTGAATTTTGATAAAACCAGATGGAAAAACTCTCTTGCAAATCTCAACAATTTATAAGAAGCCTGATGCACCATTATTGGAAGAAGATTTGAACTACCTGATGAAACACAACCACGCAATAATCATTGCAGGAGACTGGAACTCCAAACGCCCTCTTTGGGTATCAAGGACTTCTGAAAACAGCGGAATCGTTCTGCAC
The DNA here is from genome assembly GCA_030710605.1 of Cordylochernes scorpioides. Taxonomy (NCBI): domain Eukaryota; kingdom Metazoa; phylum Arthropoda; class Arachnida; order Pseudoscorpiones; family Chernetidae; genus Cordylochernes; species Cordylochernes scorpioides. The sequence goes on from CP092871.1 coordinate 98,264,777, forward strand.
AATTTTTCTGAAAGAGAAAGCCTCGACATTGTCGCACCTTCGTCACCCACGCATTACAGTCCACTCGGCAATCTCGATTTCCTAAATTTCGCCGTTTTTAAAACATTCCCTGGACCCCAAAGGCCAGAACCACCGACGATTTATCATCTAACCATCTCCCTGTAATCTTTGAATTGAATTGTCCAAAGGATGAATTCACAACCCAGCTAAGCTGAGAAACTAATTGGGTCTATTTTCAACAAGATCTAATCTCCACCACGCCCACCAGACTTCCCTTGAAAACTGAAGTAGACATTGATTCAGCAGTTGGAATTTTAAACGAGAAAATTAATAATAGCTACTCGAAAAGACCATAGTCTCATCTCCCAAATTAATAAAGAACCCAAAACCAAAGCCTTAATAAGGGAGAAAAATAAAGCTCGGAAAAGATGGCAATCAACCTGGGATCCAGCTCACACACACACACACACATATATATAGAGCAACTTATCTCAATCTTCAAGGAAAGGTAAACCAAGGTCTTGAGGCAGATAAATCTGAAAATTGGAATAGTTTTTTAAGCAAACTTGAATTGAGCCCAACAAACTTCTGGAAAAAACAAAACTCATTAGGAATAACTGACAAAATCACTAGTTTAAATGCAAATGGAAAAACCTTGCTGACCGACAAAGAAATAGGAAATTATCTTTCAGAGCATTTTTCCGAACACTTTTCCAAGGCGGAGGATGAGGTTCCGTCTTACCTAACAGATAACACTTGCCAACATCCCCAAGAGAATATACTATCAATTACAACGCCAAATGAAGTCAAGGAAGTGATCAAAAACATAGGTAATCACAAAGCTCCAGACCACGACAATATTACGCCCCAAATGACTAAAAACCTCCCCATCAAATGGATAGTTTTCCTCGCTGGGATCTTCATTGCTGCATTACACCTGTGTTACTTCCCGAAGACATGGAAACATGCCATTATCATAACCATTCCAAAAAAATCACCTGTCAAATCACCTGAAGATCTCAGACCAATCAGTCGTCTCTTTACAATCGGTAAGGTATACGAGAAGATTGTTCTTCGCATATTGCAGACATACATGGATTCTATTAACTTTATCATTCCTCAACAATTTGGATTTAGAAAGGGACACTCCACAACCCACCAGCTAATCAGAGTAATAGACTACAAATGTATATCCAAATAAGAAAGTCCCACAAGGAGGCAGTAGGTGCTGTTTTTCTAGACTTTACCAAAGCCTTTGATAGAGTTTGGCATGATGGTTTGATAAAAAAAAATAACAAAAAATCAATTTACAAAGGATTTTATCAAATTCTTTAAAAACTACCTCCAGGACAGGACTTTTTCAATTAAGCAAAGGAATTATATAACCACGGCAAAACCAACCCAGATTGCAGTCCCTCAAGGCTCTATCCTTGGACCCTACCTATTCAACATCTACATCAACGATTTTCCTCCACATCCAAAATGTCAAACAAACTTTTCGCAGATGACGCAGTAATTTTAGCAAACTCCAAATCAATAGAAATAATAACTACACAACTCCAAAATTGCATAAACAGTATTACCAAATGGTGCAATGATTGGAAATTATACATCAACCCAAAAAAGTCTCAGGCAATAATTTTTCCTCCACTAGACAATAAAAAATTCAACCCACAATCCACCCTAAAGGTAAACCAGAGCCCTATCAACTGGACTGACAGCGTTAAATATCTTAGAGTTACCTTAGACTCCAAGTTGTAATTCAACATGCATGTCAAAAATATCATGAAGAAAGCAAAAATCGCAAAAATAACATTATCAAGCCTGTTCAACTATAGAAGCATGTTGACTACAAAACAAAAATGCACTCTATACAGAAGTTGTATCCTCCCGATAGTAACATACGCACTCCCAGTTTGGTGCAAATATATTACAACCACAGACAAAAATAGGATAAACGCATTTATGAGAATCTGCCTTCGGACAAGTATAGGAGCTCCATTCAACCTATCAAACAAAATACTGAAGGAGAACTTAAACCAACCTGATCTAGAAGATATGTACCAAACTTCCATTAAGAAATTATACCTTCAATGCAAAATTCAAATAACCCAACCATACAAGATATTCTACAAAATAAAGGAAATATCAATCCCCGATTTCGATGAACCGGCCCTGACACTTAGTTAAGAGCTCATCGCCCAACAGCTGCCCTCCTGCCAACTCGCCATGTGTAAATAGCCAGGATAAGTGTGCTTGAATGTAACACCTGTAAATTGAGACGAAATAAATAAAACAAATTTTTATATTTAATATTAATATTTTCAATTTTTTTGTTATAACAAAAATCATAATAGTTCCTTTTTTGCTTGGACATTATAAATAAACAATTTACTTTTTACAAATAATTACTCAATGCTTAAAGATTTAATCGCGATAAAAATATCCACTTAAAAGGAGTAAATATGAATCTTTTTTCACCCTCCATACGTCATCCATTCATATATAGACCATCACTCTTCATATATTCAACCTTTTCATACGTCATCCAAAAAGTTAGAAATATTAAATTATTTCTCTTTGAAATTAAAAATGATTTTTCATAAATAAAAAGAAACTTATGCGGTTAAACTGGTTGTATAGCTTTATAATTATACGCCGCAGTCATTTATAAGTATTATTATTCAGTTTAAATATTAGTTACGAACGGAAAAATACGTCCAGGATAGCCTAGTGGACATGGCACCTGCCCGGTAAGCAGAAGGTTGTGGGTTCGATTCCCGCTCCTGGACACTTTTATTTTTCCGTTCGCCATTACTCTTCATATTTTCACCCTCCATACGTCATCCATTCATTTATAGACCATCACTCTTCATATATTCAACCTTTTCATACGTCATCCAAAAAGTTAGAAATATTAAATTATTTCTCTTTGAAATTAAAAATGATTTTTCATAAATAAAAAGAAACTTATGCGGTTAAACTGGTTGTATAGCTTTATAATTATACGCCGCAGTCATTTATAAGTATGAATCATTAAAGGAGAATTTAAAAAAATAGGGATTGGTCAGCGAACATCTATAAATTGAACGAGGCTTAGTAATGTTCTATGTATTTCTACATACTTGAGATCTTCAATCACGATTTACTACAAATAAACACAATAGAAACATCCACTTAAAAGGATACGTTCACAACCTTTTTATAATCAAACAGGACGATTGTTAATAGTGGTAATATAAGACAATAATTTTGATACAGGTCAGTGCTAAGTCATGCTAAGTCTGATTGGAATATGTTGTTGTTGTCGTAAACAAATAAGGTCTCAGATATATTCATGTATCTCTCTCTATTCCTGCAGTCGCAATGTCCTCTATCTTGGGTGCATAAAGCTGTTTTATGGGTCAATGTCAAATTTCTGACAGGCTGCGATGTTTGCTAGTCATGAGAATATGTTGATAGATGTTAGTTCCACACCATTACAATTTTCCTGTAGGTTCTTGTATATCTGTATGTATTGTCATTTATTTTTAATGTTTCATTCAGAGTCTCTTGATTGATTTTTGTTATAATTATTTCAGGGTGTTTCTGTTGCATATTTTCATTTTCTTGCTTTTGTTGGATTATTTTGAATTCGACAAATAAACAGCATCAAATACTGATTATAGTTATTTTCTTTGTCTCATCACGTTTCATAGCTTCCTTTGTTAGTTAACCGCTACGTCATTACCCAGGATCCCAGGCATTGGCAGGAATTCAATGTAGAATGCAGTTCTGCCTTAATAGTTCCAGTTGGTTTTGTAACGAGTGTATTGAGATATCCATGCATTGATAAGGTAGGTTTTGAGACACGTGATAGTATAAAAGCCAAAAAAAAGTCTATATATTCAATTACAAAGCATTTTCTTACATCATTATGATTTTCATATTCTTATTTAGAAGTTATCGAAAACTCAACAGTGTGAAATATCATATATAGTCCTATTGGTTTTTTTTTTATAATTCATAGAAGATAAACTGTATTAATAAAAAAGTGATATTTTATAAATATGCAAAGTAATAAAATGAAATGCTTTGATAATAAACTTAAGGCAGCAAGTTGGCAGGAATGAAGCACATTGTTAATAGTTTGAAATAGAATTTGTTTTTCACACTATTGAATAAAATTATATATATATTAGAGGTAAAATTTATTATATTGGGTTGATGCAAAAATAATGGCCGATTTGTTGTGACAACTTTAAAAAGCTACAACTTGTTACAAGCAAATATTTTTTATTCAAATTGAAAACCATTGGCATCGATATATCTTTGCCAACGAGAGACAAGCTGGCATATTCTAGTTTTATAAAAATCTGGAGTTCTGGAGGCAATGAATTCATTGAAGGCCGTTTCGGCATCACCTTGGTTTTTGAAGCGTTTCTCACCCAGGAAGGTAGTCAGGTGCTTAAAAAGTGGTAGTCTGTAGGCGAGTATGTCAGGCGAATATGATGGGGGATCAAGAGTGTCATTGCCCGACACGACCCCCCACGACACTTTAAAACGCCGATTTTCATGAACATCATTCAAATCGTGTGGCACCCATTTGTCGAGTTTCTTCACCTTTCCAATTTGTGTCAGATGACGAACAATTGTCGACTGATCGACGTTGAGTTCTTTGGCAACTTCTCGTGTAATTTTGTGTGTATCCGCCTCGATTATTGCCTTTAATTGGTCGTTGTCAACAACGGATGGACGTCCACGGCTCTCTTCATCCCCAAGGCTGGTATCGCCATTGAGAAATTTTTCGGAGTGGTGCGTTCAGCGGTAATACCCTTCCCCATGCGTTGATGAAATTTCAAGTTGTTTCCGCAGCATTTTGGCCGAGTTTGAACTCATGAAGCAAAAAATGCGGATTTCCTGTTTTGAAAGCATTTTTAATACAGCCTGATATCACACAAAATATATTTTGGTAAATATATTGGTAGATATAGTGACAGAGCAAAAAATAAGCTTTATAACTATATATTACTTGCAAAAATTTCAAAATAATTAATTGCAATTGCCAATTAATGAATTTGGATTAATGAAATCTCAGCCATTATTTTTGCATCAGCAAAATATATAGCCCAGAACGCGTCCATGGTTGACTTTTCTTGATTTATCAAAAAAAAGTTGGCTAAATATCAAAAAACAATTAGTTGATTTCTGTTCCATTAAATGGTTTTCTGACATCTAAAAGGTTCATGTGAACGTGGTCAGGATATGCCTTTTCGATTTTAATACCAACGCCTGAACTTTAATTTTACACACATATATACATATACTGGTGATATTGAATCCAGATTAATTATGTTTTAGGATATGTATAGCCGAAAAACATACATATATAGGCTTTTATATATATATATATATATAGAGATAAAGCAAAGACTCACCAGGTCTTAGAGAGAGAGATATAACTGGCTAACATTCTATATCCATTTAAATAACGGGATAATGAACTAATAATTAATAATCAAGATTTTGATATCTTATTACAATAATTATCAAGAGACTATTTTTTACCAATAAGATTAAAAAAGACTCGAAAATCAACCTTGAAGATAAAGGTTGCCTGGCTGGCATTCATATTTCTGTAAAATATAGACACTTCGGCCAAATAGAGTTTTATTTTCTAAACGTTACAACAAAAATCATTTGTCTTCATCAGTAGAAATAAATAAAAATAAAACATTTGGAAAGGCGTTAAAAATCGCTGTGTTAAAAATAGAACAATTTTTAACGCCTTACAAATGCTTTATTTTTATTTATTTCTCCTGACGAAGACAAAATATTTTTTTGAAACATTGTGAAAATAAAAAAATTCTAACTGGTCGAAGTTTTTATATTTTACAGAAATAAAAATATAAATGTATTAAAAAAACTGTTTTTTATTATTTATACACAATATTTAGAAATAGGAAAGATCATATCAAAAGGTGAGCAATTACTTTATTTTTAAAAAGTTTTTTATCCCCAAATTTGAAAACCATGAAATATTTATTCTAACCCGATATATCAATAAAACATTTGACTCAGCAATATAATTTATACATTTATGAAACTAAAAATGCCAGCTTATGATTAATATACTATTAAATAAAATCTTAAACTATGTGCAATACTAGAGGTGAATATAAAAGAGTGATCACAAAACACACGTGGCAAAAGTAAACAAATATAATTATAAAAAGAGAAATACAATAATTGAAATTTATTACATTAATTTATGATATATATTTTAAGGTATCATAGGGATTAAATATGCATTAACATAAAAATAGGTACAAATTAGCTCATTCATGTACAAGTTCATATATTTTACAATATACAGTAGTTACACTATGACACAAATATATTCAAAACAAATAACTGTTATATTATTGCCATTATATTTTTTTCTGATATATAACACTCTGAATTCCAAAAATGAATTTGATTGACAAATCTCAATATATTGAATTTGTTTAATATTTTCAAATCCAGTTCCTTGGCGACCGAAAATAATTTTGAACGCAATTTTTCTTTCCCAATGCCTCCAATAAAGCGTTCTTGAATCATTCCGAAATAGTTTGATAAATGTTTCTTATAAAAAGGCATGTTCAATTCCATATTTTCACGTAGACCTGTTGATCCATTGGATAGATAGCCCGCTAACCTGTTTTGGTCATTTTCTAACAAGAAACTAAGCAATGTAATATTGGATTTACCAAGAAGATGATTCTTCATTATAGCAACTTGACTTTTGCAGCTATTCATCCATTCAATCAGATTATTTGGTAACTGAATATTTTCAGGCAAACTATATGTTGGGTGCCATAGAACAAAATATGATATAATTAATTTTACTAATGGTATATTTTCAAATTCATTACTCATGATTTCATTGGATATCAAAAATTCAAATATATTAAAATGAGTAGAGTACCTTAATAATCGTTTTGTAACTAGATTTGCATTGATATCATGGACATCTCTTAATATAATAATTCTAAATGCAGCTGGAGTAAAGGGTATCCTTTCCTTTGTGTTTTTAATATTAGCGTCAGCTCCAGCATCTAAAAGAGTGTGAATGATGACTGGATTTAAATTATGAGATGCTCTATACAACGCGGTCTCACATCCTATATTCTTTTCATTTATTGAAGCGCCAGCTTTTATTAACATTTTTGCTATTTCATCGTTTTTATTTTCTATCGTCATAGATAAAGGTGCATCACCCCATTTATCTTTTACATTAACATCAGCTCCTGATTTGATCAGGAAACTTGACACCTCTCGAGACTCATATAAGCATGCATGATGTAAAAGTGTTCTATTATATACATCTTTTTTGCCTATATCAGCTCCAGCTTCTAACAATAGCTTGAGATTTAAAAATACCTTTGATCGAATTGAATAAAAGATTGCTGTAAGCTGGTTTTGGCAGGTCGCTTCTAAATCAACCTTGACTTTTAAAAGATATTTTAAGAAGTTTGCATCACATATCTCAGAGGCATTCATTAATGGTGTTCTTCCAAAGCGATCAGGTAGATTACAATCTGCTCCTGCAATAATCAGGTATCGGAATATTCGAAAATTGTTAGTATTGATAGCTTTCTGAAGTGGAGTTATTTTATTTCCATTCCTGGCATTTATGTCTGCACCCTTATCCAATAATTTTCTACAAAGGTGTTCGTTATCTAGAGCGGCAGCTAGATGCAGTGGGGAATCCATATCATCGATTAAATTCCTATGCCTTTCAAATATTATTTTAAATCTATTAGGATGTTTTTCTATATATCTAGAGTACTTACTGATTAAATTCCTGTCAAATTTAAAATTTACATCAACTCCCTCTTCTATTATCATATCTACTTCTTTGAGGTTTTCCACAATAATATTATGCAAAAATTTTATTTTTGAATCCAATATAAAAGTTGTATACATTATAGATGGATTTATTTTCTGATGTTCAAGTTTCATCATGAATTTGAATTATTAATTGATTACCAACAATGAGTTTCTGAATATTGAAAACGTATCTAAGCAAAAACATAAACAACTCTGTAAAACTAATAAATTAATATATATTCTGTGTGTTTATATAATAAAGATTCAAATTAATTTTTTTATATTTTAATTTTTAATATTAATAATAATTTTTTTTTTGTTATTACAAAAAATCATAATAGTTCCTTATTTGCTTTGATTATATAAACAAACAATTTATTTTCTGCAAATAATTTAAAAATGCTTAAAGATTTAATCGCGATAAAAATAGCCACTTATAAGAAGTAAATATGAATCATTTGAAGGAGAATTTTAAAAAGAGGAATTGGTCAAAGAACTTCTATAAATTGAACGCTGCTCAGTAAGTTTCTATGTATTTCTATATACTTGAAATATAAATCACGATTTACTAACCTGTAACTAATAAACACAATAGAAACATCCATTTAAAAGGATATGTTCACATCCTTTTTATAAACAAGCAGGACGATTGTTAATAGTGGTGATATAAGACAATAATTTTGAAACAGGTCAGGGCTAAGTCAGCGGTATGATTGGAATATGTTGTTGTTGTCGTAAAAAATTAAAGGCTTAGATATATTAATGAATCTCTATTCATGCAGTGGCAATGTCCTCTATCTTGGGTGCGTAAAACTGCTTTCTGGGTCCATGTCAATTTTGTGCAAGGCTGCGGAGTTTGCTCGTTATGAGAATATGTGGCTAGATGTTAATTCCACATCAGGACAAGTTTCTTGTTGGTTCTTGTGACATCAGGATGTAATGTTATTCATTTATATTGTTTCATTCCGAGTCCCGTTATTGATTTTGTTATAAATATTTAAGTGTATTTCTATTGCATATTTTTCCTTTTCTTGATTTCGTTGGATTATTTTGAATTTGACAATAAAATAGCATCAAATACTGAATATAGTTCTTTTCTTTGTCTCATCACTCTTCATAGCTTCCTTTGCTAGTTAACCGCTACGTCATTACCCACGATCCCAGGCATTTGCAGGAATTCAAAGTAGAATGCAGTTCTGCCTTAATAGTTCCAGTTGGTTTTGTAACGAGTGTATTGAGATATCCATACATTGATAAGGAAGGATTTGAGACACGTGATAGGATGAAAGCCAAAAAATTTAATAATGTCTATATACAGGGTGATCCAAAAGTCCCGCACTATTTTAAAAATTAATAACTCCGCGAATATTTGCGCTAGAGCAATGCGGTAAACACCATTGTGTTCAGGATGCAATGGGATTTTTTATGGCAAATAATGAAAAATTCGAAATTGATTTTAGTTACAATTTTATTCGCCAGATGGCGCACTACCAAAATCAGAGATTCAGCGGCCAAATTGTTTGATAAATTGAAAAATATAACTGATCGACACGTATTTTTCCTTTTTGAATACCAGGAAAGAACCCTAATAACATCAAATAACAAATTAATAAAACACCTCTTCGCCAAAAGTATGAAGAATTGGTTAACAATTTTTAAATACAATCAGAGATATGTAAAATAGGTAAATGCAAATTAAAACATGTAGCAAAAAAAAATGATATTTTAGATACGGTTTGTGTTTCCAAAGATAATAAATTTCTAATATTTTTTTAATTCAACTCTCTCTCAGTATCGATTATATTTATTTTAATTCATTTGAAAAATATGTATCTATCTCTGATAATTTATTTTACTCTGGAATGCCGTTGTTGTTGTCGTGTCCAATAAAGAGCCTCAGATGTATCCATGCATCTCCATCACAGCAGCAGCAATGTCCACTATCTTGGGTGTGTAAAGCTGCTGCTCTGGGTCTATGTCAAATTCCTGCAAGGCTGCGGCCATTGCTGGCTATGAGAATATGTGGGTAGGTGTAAGTTCCACACCAGGACAATTGTTGCATGCCCTATAGGTTATTGTGCCATCTGGATGTATTGTCATTCCTTTATAGTGTTTTGTTCTAAGTCTTGTTATAGTTTTTGTCATTTTTCTCTCAGTGTTTATTTCGCATTTTGATTTTTTCTTATTTTTGTTCAATTATATTGTATTTTTCCAAAGCATCAGCGTCAAATAATGGCATTTGTTCTTTCCTTTGGCTCAACTTTCTGGCTTCCTTTGCCAATTCAGATGCCATTTCATTACCCCCGATCCCAGCATGGGCAGGGATCCATTGTAGAATGCAGTTATTCTCCAATGGTTCCAGTTGGGTAAGTAACGAGTGTATTTTCCGTGTGATTTTAGTATTGCCCTTCTGAATTGCTTCTAGAGCGGATATGGAGTCGCTGTATATTAAATTTCCTTCTGCTTGATGCAGGGATGGTTGGTTAAGGCATACATCAAGGGCTTTCCAGATAGCCGTCAGTTCACAAGTGAAGTTTGACGAAATCTGTCCTGCTCCTTCTTTGATTTTGATGTGCGTTCCATCTTGCAGTATTATGTTAATTCCGGCCCCTCCATAACTCAGGGTAAGGTCTGAAGATCAATCTGTATATGCTGTTAAAGGGGGTGGCCTAGCATTTTTAATCAAGAATTTGTACTATGAGGACATAGCCGTTAATATTTCAAACACATTAGACCTCGAAGCCCAAGATATCAAAGTCTACCTCAATCAAAACAAAGCCATCAACATATACAATATGTATCACCCTCCAAACAATACACTTATTGACGATGGAACAATGGCTCAATTTCTTACAGACAACTCTTATTGTATGTGACCTTAATGCCAAACATCAACTATGGGGATGTTCCACGCCAAACCCAAGAGGCAAAATACTTTCAAACATATTTGACGACAATGCCATCATGTTTTTAAATGATGGGAATCCTACCCATCATTCATACAGCTATAATACTGCACAAGCCTTTGATATAAGTTTTTACTATCCTGACATTTTCCACAAATGCAAATAGCAAATATTAAAAAGTATTGTAAGTGATCATTTGCCTAATTTGATAGAAATTAGCACCAAGACCAAAACCAGCTCAATTAAGGACAATTCTGGAACTTCAAAAAGGCTAATTGGATATCTTTCGAAAACACCATTATTAAAGCAGCCACAGTTTCAATACCAAGAGGTAATATTAAGAAATGGATTCCAAATTATACACACCAGGCAAAAAATATTCAAACACTTATAACTAAAAGAAATGAACTACAAAAAAGAGCACCCAAAACCAAACAAATTGAAGAACTGAACTGAACATTGTGAATGCAAAAATAAAAAGATTATACGTAAATGTGAAAAGGGAAAAATGGAAACAAACTTGTGAAAACCTGAACCCAAGAAACCCAAATACGAAACTTTGGAATTTGGCAAAACAAATTGACAGATCCCAGTCACAAACTAATGAAAAAGTTGCTGCCAATCTTTTAGGTAATTCATATCAAATAAGTAGTAAAATCAAGGTTGAAACAAAGGCCCGAAGGATATTCATGACTGTAAAAATGTCACCAGCACTCATAATATTTTCCAAGAAAAAAATCAATATGAAAGAGCTAGCTTATGCATTAGAAAACACTGACCTAAACAAGACTCCTGGGCCAGATGGAATCCATGGCCGAATGATATCAAACTTGGGCAAAATTGGCAAAGAAAGACTTCTTAATATTTTCAATAACTCCTGGAAAACTGGAAAATTGCCTCAAGACTGTAAAATGCAACAATAATTCCCATTTAAAAACTTGACAAATCTGCTGATGACCCAAAAAACTACCGACCGATCTCCCTCACAAGTATTTGCTGAAAATTAATGGAAAAAATTATACTCAGACGACTCACCTACCACCCCGACACAAGAAATCTCTTACCAGAAGAACAATATGGATTTAGGAAAGGACATGGGACAATAGACCAACTCTTATTTTTCACACAAAAGGTAAAAGATGCACAAAACAAAAAACCAACTAACCACACAATAGCTGCTTTTTTAGACCTTACACAAGCTTTTGATAAGGTATGGAAAAACAAGTTAATCACAAAATTATTCCAACATTTCAAAATTGATGGAAAAGCTATCACTTGGATAAATGATTCCCTTAAAAATAGATACATCAGGGTCAAATATAATGGCACTCTATCTAAAACCTTTAAATTGTATCAAGGATTACCACAAGGATCAGTCCTTAGCCCAAATCTCTTCACCCTATTTATTGCAGGCATAGAGGAAAAATTTTCACATAAAACCAATATTGGACTTTTCGCTGATGACATTATTCTATGGAGCAGCAACACTAACTGAAAAAAAGCTAAAAGAGATTTGAACAAGACTCTTCTCCACCTAGAAAAATTTACAAATAAACATAAATTAGAATTTAACCCCCAAAAATCTGAAACCTGTCTTTTTACTACCGATAAGAAACTATACAAAATAAGACCAAATATTATTCTGAAAGAACAACAATTACAATATAATAAACATCCTAAATATCTCGGCTACACCCTGGATCCAGACATTAACTCCAGTAAACATATTGAAGGAGTTGTTAGAAAAGGAAGAGACCGACTAAAAATCTTGAAATGTATTTCAGGAAGAGTGGGGAGCTGAAGCAACAACACTAAAATTAAATCACACATCTCTAATGAGACCTATCTTGGAATATGGATATCAAATCTATGGTACAGCATCTGAAACAAATCTAAAATCACTGGAAAGGATACAACTAAATGCAGCTAGAATTATTACAGGTCTTCGAAATACCTGCCCTAATAATATTGTACTTTACGAGGCAGACATTATGCCCTTAAAGGATAGAAGAAGCTACAATCTGCCAAAATATATAAACAAAATCAAGAGTTATGAAAACAAACACAGAACTTTCAATTACATACTTAATTGGGAATCCAATATAAGACTCAAAAAAGAAGGCCCTCTCCACCTGGCCAAAAGAAATTGATTTTTAAAATATAAAGTGGAAAAATATTATTTAGCAGAAAAAATATCTCCATGCGAATCATTAACAAAATGTTATTTTTGATGCCACTTTAAATGAACCCACCAACAAACAATACCAAAATCCAGAATACTTAAAACAATTATCATTAGAAATAATTAATATAAAATTCCTAAAAATGTAATAACTATCTATACCGATGGTAGCAGAGACGAGTTGGGACACACTGACCGTGACTCTCTCATTAAAACCATAAATGGCAATGAGAAAATAAACAGAAGAAACCCAGATTTTTGCTCAGTCTTCAGATCCGAACTTATAGCCATCTATGAAGCCTTAAAATCCATCAGAAACACTAAACATCACGATATATGGATTCTTACTGATAGTAGAAGTGCCATACAACACTTGAGTCACACAAGGGAACTTAGAGACAAAGTAAGCAGGAACATAATTGGTTATCTCCAAAAACTCTCAATACCTCAAAAATTCACCTTCAATGGATACCCTTACATGTTAGCATTGAAGGCAATGAAGCTGCTGATGCGCTAGCGAAAAAAAGGCACAAAAGAACCCTTACTACAGAAAAATAAACTTACTTTTAAAGAAATAGAAACAGTAGCCAAAACAAAAATAAACAAGAACTGGAGGATCCCACCTAAGCACAGTTGGTACACCCTAGAAGCAGATGGCCACCCAGACCTTTCGGTCCACAAGCCGGCATCCGAAGCATGCCTTTCGCTGCTATTCTGTTCAACTCATAATCCAAGTAACGGTATCCAAGCTAGAGCTTGGACATTGTACCTGGAAACACCACCTCCCAGACAACGTGTCTGGAAGGATTTCTATACCGGTGGCCTTTAAACACAGCAAAAGAGGAAAAGGGAGGCGGCCCCCGGTCGACTCTGTTCACTCACAGTTGAGGAAAAGCTCAGATGCCACGTCGTAGGCTTTCTCAAGAAGCTTGCTGTGGTTTCTCAGCAGCTTACTCTCGATCGCGCCCCTCGCCCTCCTTCTCTCTTCCTGCACACCCACTACCCTTGGACAATCCAAGACGTAGTGGCGTGCATCCACATCCCTTTCTTCATAGACGCAATCAGGGTTTCTCTTAATTTTAAATCTGTGGAGACTTGGGGAAGAGCCCATGTCCCGAACTACCCTAATGAATTTGTGGGACATTACCTTAAAGAGGTACTTGGGTGTTGTTACCCAATTGAATACCTCTCTCCCTTCACACTTTTCCTCCATCTGTCCAACCATAAGTCCTGGACGTGCCCCCTGATCCTCCTATAAACTTCTTTCTTGGTCACTGGGGTCCTCAGTGATCTACCTCTAAAGCATCCTGCCTTAGCGAGCCTGTCTGCGAACTCATTACCTTCGATGAGGCTGTGTCCCCTAACCCTCCGGAGCCCGCGTTATCATCTCCAGCTCCTGGATTATTTGATGCGCGAGTTGCCCTTTCACCAGATTGATGGCGACGAGGGCCGACATACAATCTGAATAGAGGCGGTCCGGGCTGAAGTTCTTCTCGGCACACACTCTGAGGGCTACCCTGATCGCAACCAGCTCGGCTGAAAAGACCAATTCGTCCACTCTGAGTGTTAAGCTTTCTTGGAAGATCAGCTCTCCATTAGTGATAATCACTACTCCAGCTCCAGTATTGGTTCCAGACTTACTACCATCAGTGAAAACCTCCGTGTCAATCCCTGTCGGCCCTCCAGGACTCCAATTCCACTTTGGCAACCACTGCGGAGGCTTCCTTGGGTCCCTCTTCCATTCCAGGGCACTCGCTTTAAGTCCCAGGGCATCTTCCCTGTTCTCCCTGATCTTCTGTCTGATGGTCTCCACCTCTAGTTTCAATCCCAGGGGAATAAGCCCAGCGAGGACCAAAAAGGCTTCACTGCTGGTAGTGCGATATCCCCCTGTGATTCTGAGTGCCGCTGTCCTCTGCACGCTCTCTAGAGTTTTTGCCACCTTCTGATCCCTGTTATAGCAGGATTGGCTCGACACAGGAGAGGCAGAGGTTCCTAAAAATAGTACCCTCCTTCTCCCCCCCCCCCCCCCCCCCAATTGAGAGCCAACCAGGACAGGCCTGCACAACGCCTCCCTGCCTCTCGTCACCATCTCCTCCGCCTGGTATTGCTAACCCATCTTGTCACCAATTACCACCCCCAGGATGGTCATCCTATTGACCAACGCTACCCTCCGTCCTTTCATCCGGATAGCCGGCTTGTGCTCTTATTTGATTTCTTTCCTTTTAGTTCTTATGTCCCTAGGCTTAAAGCTGAGGGCTTTAGTTTTAGAGACATTGAACTTAAGGCCAGAGTCATGGGCCCAGTTCGAGAGGATTTGGAGAGAAGCTTCAACACACTTCTCAGCCTTCGCTCTCGAAGCAGACTCAATGATGAGGAACTGGTCGTCAGCAAAGAGAACCAGCCAGGCTCCCTCAGGTAGCTCCTCCTGGAAAACGGTGTTTACCAGGATATTCCACATAATAGGTCCGCAGCAAGAGCCCTGGGGGCAACCCCTAGCACAGTTTCTTTCCAACTTCCGCCCACCAAAACTGAAGCTAATCCGTCTATCCCTCAGGAAGTCACGAACCAAGCTGCACAAATTATCAGGGCAACCCATGTCCATCAAATTTCATCAGCTTTTTACAGCTCATGGAGTTGAACGCGCCATCAATGTCCAGGGCCACGAGAAGAACCCAAGCACCCTTATTTAAGCCCATCTCAACCCCCTCTAACAGAGCCGTGGTTGTGGAGTTCCCTTCCCTAAAACCATGTTGGAAAGAGGAAAGGAGCTCATTACTCTCTAGCCAGTGCTTCAGTCGCTGAGCTAGTAGGCTATCCAGGACCATACCTAGACACGCTAGTAAAGAAAGCGGACGATAATCATTAGGAGAATTACCCTTTCTACCAGACTTTTCGAGAAGCACTACTCGGGCAACCTTCCATGCCTCATGAAAAGTACCAGTGTCCAGGCACCTATTGAAAAACCTGGCAAGAAGTGATGGGTGCATTCTTAACAGGGCTTTCACGACCGTGTTATCGATCCCTTCGGGACCAGGAGATTTCCTTTTCCCGAACTTGAAAGCCGTCAGTTTCACCTCATTCTCAGAAAAGGGCGGATCCACCAAACCACAAGTGGTCAGAGAGATCTCGTCCTCTGGGCCTCGTTTCCGAAGTGCCGATCCAAGTTGTTTTTATTTTATCTTCTGCTTTCGAGCGAGTAGGTCTAGAACACATTCTTTCTGAATTTTCTCATTGTTGGTGGATGAAACAGCACCATTGATTATTTTGGCCGCTTTTGCTTGAACACTGTCTAGTCTTACTTTTAGTGATGAGCTTGAGGGAGCCCAGACCGGTGTTGCATATTCCATTATCGGCCTTATTAAGGTGATATATATGTTGTTCTGAGAATTCTGGGTTTTTCTCCCCAATTTGTTCCACATAGCCATCTCAGAATGTTTAGTTTTCTGGTAGCTCTATTTGAGGTGCTAATTATGTGGTTTGAAAATTCCAATTCCTCATCAATGACAGTTAAAATAATTTTATTGACATCTTGTCAATACATACAAAGTGCACAGTCTGCACTATTAAAAAAAAAGATAATATGCATTATATACATGTGGTATCTTGGGACCTCTGGGACCAGTGTTACCTGATGCTAGACGAACCTCGATGTCAACTCTACCGTGCAGTCGTGGTGGAAGGCGACACAGCTGGGCCAAAGGTGAAATAAGCAAATAGAGATTCCACTTAGAAGCGTCTGAACGTCAAGAAGGAATGGGACGAGGAGATTTCTGGCAGGAAAGGGTTTACCTTTTATCGGAGCGTCCGGTGGACAGGGACTGGAATGAAGACTAACTAAGGACTGACTAACTGAGGATCGGGGCCTCCTTTTATAGCTGAGCTGGGTCCGAACAGGTCACTGCTCTTTTCTGACGTAAACAGGGGGGGGGGGGGGAGTTTTATTATCCAGGAGGGCCACGACTTCGTAAAAGTTGGACTGGGTTTGCTAGGCCTTCTCTCCTATTTTCACCTAAGCCTGATTAGTTTTAAACTTAATTTTCTCCTGTTAGTCTCCATTCCTTCTATCTGTACAGTTGCTATACTTTATTAGGTTCTTACGCGGTACAGATTGATGTTAGTTGAGGCTTTTTATTTGCAGTAAATAAGAAGTTATATACATTTACGTGGTGGAACATGTGGTAGTAGATATCTGGACTATTCACAACAATTCCATGGTCTTAAATCATCACATACACTATGTACAATGAATATGGCGCCTCTGCCAGCGCTGCAGAGTTTGGTGGAGAATCGCCAGTGGGTCTCCAGCGACACGACGCATTTTGCGATCTACGATGGATACCTAGATCGCGTACTTCGCCGCTTAGGAGATGGTGATGGAGCGGTCCTCGAGACCAACTGGAAAGATCCAGGACTGCAGTATCACACGTTCTTTCTTCCTTGGAAAATTCTCCATTGACCCAAACCTTTAACCTTCTTCCCCTTAAGAAGTCTGCAATCCAGGTTAAGGTTTCTCCTCTTACTCCGATGTTGTGCAGCTTTTCACGTAATTTCTCCCTCCACACTCGATCAAAAGCTGAGGTCATATCAAGGAATTTAGCCGTGGTCTTCTTTGGCGGTTTTTCCTGGAAAGAATCTATTATTGATTGACAGAAGTAGAACAGTTGATCAGTCGTACAATGCTGGGATCTATAGGCAGTTTGGTAGAAGTTTATTTTATTATTGTTAGTGAGCCAGACTATGAGCCTAGAGTGGATAATTCATCCTGTTATTTTACAAAGTATGCTGGTGAGAGCAATTGGCCGATAGTTCTTGGATTCCTTGGCATCTTTGTTTGGTTTCAGTATTGTCACAGTAATTGATATCTTCCAATTCTTTGGTAGTTCACCAGTTTACCATGAAATGTTCAGTATTCGTAGGAGTTGTTTATTAGCTTTGTCTTCAAAGTGTTTAATCATTTGACCAAAGATTAGATTATCTCTTGGTGACCTCTTAGATTTTTTTATTGATGAGTTTAGCTTATTCAGTGTGAAGTCTCTCGAGAAAATATCTTGTTGATGGAAGTTTATTGCTTGTTTAACTAACTGGTTTATATTATTTTTAGAGTCCTGTCTTCAATCGTATATTTGAGTATGGAAGTGCTTGAAAGATATTCAGCAATTATGTTAGTCATCTGTTTGTTCTCGTTCTCGCTGTTCTATTCATATCGGTTAGAGTATTGGAAGATTGGTGTTGGTTTTGATTCTTTTCTAACACTCTAATCATATTCCAGTGTTGGCTGTCCTTTCTTGGATCCATTTTCTCGCAGAACTCTGCCATTCTTCTCTTGTTTGCATATCCAAATTTCTTGTTCTATTTTGTGACTAATTTCAATGTGTTACTTTCTATTTTCTTCTGTTTTATTCTTTTAAAGAAGTTCATTGATATTGTCTCTCTCTGCAATCATTGCCTCGATGTTGTGGTCCTTCCAGTATGGTATCCACAGGTCTAACGTCTCCTTCTAGGTATCGATGCTTTTGCAGCTTTTGATATATTCGAAGAGAAGTTTTCCAAGTTTTTGTCAAGCGTTCTGTAATTCAATTTTTCGTTGCACAGTTCTTCAAGCTTTTCTGTGAATTTTTTTCAAGTCGGCTTTCCTAAAGTTCCATGTTCTTTTATTCTGTTGGACATTCTCAATTTTGAAGTTTAGAGTTGTTAAAATTGGTCTGTGGTCACTGATTGCACTTCTCAGGATTTTCCATTGTGTTGTGGGTGCGATGTTGAAATGTATCGCTGTGATGTCTATTGCGGATTCTGTGCCTGTCGACTTGGATAGATAGGTGTTCTCTCCCTTATTTAATGGTGTAAGGTCGAGGTCGGTTAGCATGTCCTCAACCTGTTGACCTTTGTTATCCTGGACAGGTGATACCCAGGTTGAACTTTTGGCGTTAAAATCGCCGAGTATGATTGTGATATCCGAAGAGGCTTCACTTAATATCTCTATTGTGTGTACCCATACAAAATTCAAAAATTTCACGAGCTGAAAGTTGACGATTTTGAGATGCGTCAAGAATTCGCTGCATGGGTTTTCCGGAAAATTGATATTGATGAAAACTGGCTGTCGAATGTTCTGTGGACAGATGATGCTCACTTTTCTCTAAACGGAGAATCTTACATTCAAAACAGCCGCTTTTGGGCAACAGAAAACCCTAGGATTTTTACAGAAATGCCACTTTATGAGCCTAGAGTTACAGTTTTGTGTGGGTTCACTTCTTCTTTTATTATTGGGCCATTTTTCTTTGAAAAATCAATGGAAGAACTTTTAAACCCGTTTTTGTAACTGGTGAACGTTATGTTCATATGGGGTATTCCCATATTGCAGGGAAAAAGCACTAAGCGAAATAACATTCATGAAAGTTGGAGGACCTCCTCATATCTCCCGCGGTGCCAAACAATTGCTGAAGAATACGTTCGTTGAAAATCGTGTGATAAGTCGCCACTTTATATACCAGTGGCCTCCAAGATCACCAGACTTGACGCCTTGCGATTTTTGTTTATGGGGGTACATTAAATCGTGTGTTTATCGATGCTGGCCTACCACATTGGCCATGTTAAAGGCTTCTATCAGATGGCACGTTTTATCAATTTCAACAGATATGTTATTTAATGCTGTCCATTCTGTCATTTATCGTCTGCAGGCGGTGATTGAGAATGAAGGGTGCCACATTGAGCAAGGATTGTGACCTAATACAAGAGAGAAGGCAGTTACCTCATGTGTTATATAAGCTGCCATGTATTATATTATCTACCAATATTTTGCAGCTCTTTGTGTTGGGATATGGGGATAATAAATGCTGTCCTCACATCTTGACTCTTTTTTTTTTTTGTGAACAGTAATATTTTGTTTGTCATTTGCTCACATATTATTTCGTGCAGACCAGAGTGTTATAACTTCTCGAATAACACTGGTGCACACAATTTTTCCCCTTATGTTTAGCTTTTCGCTTTTCGCTCATTAGAAGAAATAGCATAAGGAATATTTTCTGTACACCAATAACTTTAGAAATTTTGTGCAAAAAATAATACAAAATGATTTTACTACCACGTTTTTCAACGCAAAAGGTCGATTTAAAAAATATTTTTATTTGAGGGGACACATTTTTTAAAATTGGGTACAGTATGAGAGAGAGTTGAATTAAAAATATTAGAAATTTATTATCTTCGGAAACACAAAACGTATCTAAAATATCATTTTTTGCTACATGTTTTAATTTGCATTTACCTATTTTGCATATCTCTGATTGTATTTAAAAATTGTTAACCAATTCTTCATACTTTTGGCGAAGTGGTGTTTTATTAATTTGTTATTTGATGCTATTAGGGTTCTTTCCTGGTATTCAAAAAGGAAAAATACGTGTCGATCAGTTATATTTTTCAATTTATCAAACAATTTGGCCGCTGAATCTCTGATTTTGGTAGTGCGCCATCTGGCGAATAAAATTGTAACTAAAATCAATTTCGAATTTTTCATTACTTGCCATAAAAAATCCTATTGCATCCTGAACACAATGGTGTTTACCGCATTGCTCTAGCGCAAATATTCGCGGAGTTATTAATTTTTCAAATAGTGCGGGACTTTTGGATCACCCTGTATATTCAATTACAAAGCATTTTTCTTACATCATTATGATTTACATATTCTTATTTAGAAGTTATCGAAAACTCAACAGTGTGAAAAATCATATATAGTCCTATTGTTTTTTTATAATTCATTGCAGATATAAACTGTATTAATAAAAAAGTGATATTTTATAAATATGCAAAGTAATAAAATGAAATGCTTTGATAATAAACTTAAGGCAGCAAGTTGGCAGGAATGAAGCACATTGTTAATAGTTTGAAATAGAATTTGTTTTTCACACTATTGAATAAAATTAGATATATATTAGAGGTAAAAATTATTATATTGGGTTGATGCAAAAATAATGGCCGATTTGTTGCGACAACTTTGAAAAGCTACAACGTGTTGCAAGCAAATATTTTTTATTCAAATTGAAAACCATTGGCATCGATATATCTTTGCCAACGAGAAACAAGCTGGTATATTCTAGTTTTATAAAAATCTGGAGTTCTGGAGGCAATGAATTCATTAAAGGCCGTTTCGGCATCACCTTGGTTTTCAAAGCATTTCTCACCCAGGTCGGTGGTCAGGTGCTTAAAAAGTGGTAAACGTTATGCAGAGGTCAGGCGAGTATGATGGGTGATCAAGAGTTTAATTGCCCGACACGACCCCCCACAACATTTCAAAACGCCGATTTTTATGAACTTCATTCAAATCGTATGGCACCCGTTGGTCGAGCTTCTTCACCTTTCCAATTTTTTGTCAGATGACGAACAATTGTCAACTGATCGACTGAGTTCTTCGGCAACTTCTAGTGAAGTTTTGCGTCTATCCGCCTTGATTATTGCCTTTAATTGGTCGTTGTCAACAACGGATGGACGTCCACGGCTCTCGTCATCTCCAAGCCTGGTATCGCCATTGAGAAATTTTTCGGAACACCTGCGAATGGTGCGTTCAGAGGTAATACCCTTGCCCCATGCGTTGACGACATTTCGAGTTGTTTCCGCAGCATTTTGGCCGAGTTTGAACTCATGAAGCAAAATTATGCCCATTTCCTGTTTTGAAAGCATTTTTAATACAGCTTGATATCACACAAAATATATTTTTGTAAATATATTGGTAGATATAGTGACAGAGCAAAAAATAAGCTTTATAACTATATATTACTTGCAAATATTTCAAAATAATTAATTGCAATTACCAATTAATGAATTTGGATTAATGAAATCTCAGACATTATTTTTGCATCAACAAAATATATAGCCCGGAACGCGTCCATGGTTGGCTTTTCTTGATTTATCAAAAAAAGTTGGCTGAATATCAAAAAACAATTAGTTGATTTCTGTTCCATTAAATGGTTTTCTGACATCTAAAAGGTTCATGTGAACGTGGTCAGGATATGCCTTTTCGATTTTATTACCAAAGCCTGAACTTTAATGTTACACACATATATACATATACTGTTAATATTAAAGCTAGATTAGTTATATTCTGAGGAAATTTATAGCCGAAAAACATACATACATAGGCTTTTATATAGAGAGAGATAAAGCAAAGACTCACCAAGTCTTAGAGAGAGAGATATATAACTGGCTAACATTCTATATCCATTTAAATAACGGGATAATGAACTAATAATTAATAATCAAGATTTTGATATATTATTACAATAATTATCAAGAGACTATTTTCTACCAATAAGATAGAAAAGACTTGAAAATCAACCTTGAAGATAAATGTTGCCTGGCTGGCAATCATAGATCTGTAAAATATAGACACTTCGGCCAAATAGAGTTTTATTTTCTAAACGTTACAACAAAATTCTTTTGTCTTCGTCAGGAGAAATAAATAAAAATAAAGCATTTGGCAAGGCGTTAAAAATTGTTCTGTAAAAAAAAATATTTTTATTTATTTATCCTGACGACAACAAAATATATTTGTTGAAACGTTGTGAAAATAAAAAACTAAGTGGCTGAAGTGTCTATATTTTACAGAAATAAAAAGATCAATTAAAAAAAAACAGTTATTTATTATTTACACACAATATTTAAAAATAAGAAAGATCATATCAAAAAATGAGCAAGTACTTAATTTTTAGAGTTTTTATCCACAAATATAGAAATCATGAAAAATATATTCTACCCCGATATATCAATAAACTATTTGACTCAGCAATTGTGATTACAAAACACACGTGGCAAAATAAACAAATATAATTTTCAAAAGGAAAATAAATTAATTAATATTTATTACATTAATTAATGATATATTTTAAGGTACTATAGGGATTAATATGTATTTACATACAAATAGGTACAAATTAGCGCCTTCAAGTACAAGTTCATATATTTTAAAATACAGTAGTTACATTAAGACACAAATATATTCAAAACAAATAACTAAGTTATATTATTGTCATTTTAATTTTTTTCTGATATATAAAACTCTAAATTCCAAAAATGAATTTGATTGACAAATCTCAATATATTGAGAATCCATAAAAAATATGTACAAAATAATCGCCAGTATAAAGGTGTTTTAAATATTTTAATTTGGTTTATCAACTGTGTATGATTCCAAATTCCAGCAATGTAATTGTTTGACGACATTGAATAAAACAAATTCCTTTGCCTTTTTGAAATCCAGTTCTTTGGCGACAGTGAAACATTTTGCAAGCAGCATTGCTTTTTCGATACCTTCCATGAAGCGTTCTTCTAAAATTCCGTGGTAGCTTGGATATAATGCTGCAAATAAAGGCATGTTGAGCTCTAGTTCTTGGCGCGAACCTGTAGAATCATTTGACAAGAAGCCAGCCACTTTGTTTAGGTTCTTCTCCATGATGAAACTGTACAATGTGGTATTGGTTTTACCTATAAAATGGCTCTGCATCTTCAATACTTGATTCTTACAGTTATTCACCCAGTCAGACATCTCGGTTGACATTTGAATATCACTTGACAGACTTGTTTTTGGGTCAAGCAGAATGGAATTCTTGATTATTAAACATATTAATTGCTGTGTTGAAATATTAATATCGTTTGGATGATTTATCAAAATATTGTTCAAGTCAATATATTCTGAATATTTTAGTATTAACTTCAGGGAATCCATTTTATCAAAATAACTTTTGCTTGAATTGATGCATTCAATGATAACTATATCAAATGCTGTTTTTCCATTTTTGTTTTCAAGATTGATTTCGGCTTCACCTTCAAGAAGAGTTTGTAAAATGTTTGATTTCAAGTATCTAGCTGCAATATGCAATGCGGTAGCCCCGTATCTATAACCAGCATCTATTATAGCGCCTGATTTTATTAGCAACTTTGTTAATTCATTGGAGTCACTCTTTAGAAATGAATACTTTAAGACAGATACTCCCTCATTCGTTTTTTCATTAACATTAGCTCCTACCTTAATTAGGAATGCCGCTATTTTTCGATTTTGATTTAAACATGCTTTGTGTAATACAGAATCTCCTTCTTTATTTTTCATGATGATATCAGCGCCAGCATAATATAAAATCTTGAAATTGGTGAAGGAAGCTTTAATGGAATAAAATAGGGCTGTTTCACCCAACCAATCTCTTACTTCCAGTTCTACATTTAATTTCAACAAATCCTTTATAAAATTTGAATTATATTTCCTAGAAGCACACATTAATATTGTCTCTCCAAATATTGTTACCGCATTATAATCTGCTCCGGATTTAATTAAAAAGCGGAATATGTTTAAATGTTGATATCTGACAGCCTTGTATAGTGGTGTCATGTTCATTTCGTTCCTGGTATTTATTTCTGCACCATTCTCCACTAGTAATTTGCAGACGTCTTCTCTGCCCATACTCGCTGCCACATGCAATGGGAAGTCCCCTAGACTAAGGTTGCTAATTATTCCATCTATTAACAAATTATCATTGCTGTTATATGTAAAATTTTGCCCTAACCTTGCATTTATATCTGCCCCTTCTTCAATTAAAATCTTCACTTCCTCCAAACTTCCTTCACTTATTGCTCAAAAAAGATTAATTTTTGACGCCATTATATATTTTTAATTTAATGTTGTTTTTTTTTATTCTTAATCTTTTGTTTATTTTGAAATGAAAATTTATCTATTCGAATAGTAGTAATATAAATGTAATACAAGTTTTAGAAAGATATTCATAACCCAATTTCCTAGAGTGCAGAGAGCTAACATTCTTTCAAATTTTAAAAATTCATGATAAACAGAATAATATAAAGCATTTTTTTTTCAGTGAATATATTTTATTATAATTACATATTAATAAATAAAAAAATAGTCTTCTCCTCAAATAAACAAAATATTTTGTGGATTATATTTTTGTACTGATTAAGAAGGTGTATTTATTTTTTCAATAGGTTGAATTTCTCAAGTTGAGAACATAGAGAAACTCGCTCATGCTATTCATAGTCATCTGTTGAAGGATAAATTATTACATTAATCTCTTACCACTACCATATATATGATTAATTAAATTAAAGAATAAAATAGAATATAACACACAAATACATTTGAATTTTTTTTTACTCCTAAAAATTTTATCTCATACAACCGAATGACCCGGGCAACGCCCGGGTTTTACCCGATTAAATGTTTTTATTCAAATACTATTCGTTACAATTATAAATTGGCACCGTGGATGTTACTTTTGTGAAACGTCCCGCTCCAAACTTCGTGTGTTTTTAAAATATAAAAATAAATATGCAAATTTTCACAACGGTATTTGAAAATTATATTATTTTGATTTTCAAATACTATTCGTTACAATTATAAATTGGCGCCGTGGATGTCACTCTTGTGAAACGTCCAGCTCCAAACTTTGTGTCTGAGAAGCGATATTTTTATAGAAAGATGATCTGGCTTTTGCTTTCTGCTCGAATGAATGTTTTTCTGTTAGAATTTTGTTCCTGCGTACAAAATAATGAACTGGTTTCACCCGTGGTCTCTGCTTTTTGGAATTTTTCTCGATATAATTTTGTATCTGATAATCAAACATGATACAGCAACATCATCATCATTTTCTGACTAAATATATATAGTTTTAATAATTAATTTATATATTTTTTAAAATAGCCTATCGTCTTCCCCGTATTTTTTACCTATGTATGGAAATTTTGGTTTGAATCAGTGAACTACTGCGAATTTGTATACCGAACATACAAACAAACATACAAACATTCATTTATATATATATAGATAGATATATATTTACAAATACTTATTAATCGTTTAAATGACTTTAATTATAAAATTACCTCATTATATATATTACTTGACTAGTGACCCGGGATACGTCCCAGGTTTACCCGAAAGGACCGCAGAAACATTAAGAGTATAAATAGTGGCTTAAAAATTGCAATGGGTGTAATCTCATATAAAAGAATTTAATTCATTTAAAGAACCTTATTAAAAATTCTAATTTTATATCGACAAACGATTTTTTGACCATGTATTGATGTCCTCAACTATGGCCTATTATATAACAAACTTTATTCGACACTATCAATAATTAGATAATTTTAAAATTCAAATTAAGACAGTTGCTTACATACAACTTTACCGCTTAAAGGTATTTCAGAGATAAAGGTGGCCACTGAAAAGGTACGGAATTTATGTATAGTGAAGTGGGAAAAATTAGTAAATAAAGAGATAACCGAAATAAAATGATTGAAAATAAATTGTTTATTAGCAAATGAATTATACAAAAAATCCTTTCAGATGAGAAACTATAGACATTATTGAAAAGTTTATATAATATATATATATATTCAGAATGAAAGAAAAAAGATAAGAAAATAAATCAGAAAGTTTACAACTATATTGTAGAGGAGGCTACTTATAAAAGTAATTAATCTAAAGGACTCAATAAAAATAAATTTCTAATTGTGTTTATACTCGGGTACAACTTTATATGTATGCTATCCAAAGTTCGCACACGTGAAAATGCCACATAGAGCTGTCCATATGTAGCAAGAACCCAAAGATTTAGCCTTGAGCCTTATTTATTGTCAAAGCAAAAGCCAACATTCTTTAAAACTGATGGCTCTTCAGAATGAAGGGAAGCCTGATATCTGAAGGAGCTAAAGATATTTTGACACCAATACAGTGTGTCAAACCTTGGTCCCTGTTAGTTTTTGTGCTTCAAGGACAAGAGAGCACATGCACTGTATCACCATATGTGTGCAATTGTGAATACCCTGATTAGGATTCAAATTTCTCAGAAGCATAACAATAGCACTAATCTAGAGTATAACTGGTGTTGAGGCATTCCTCTGGGAGTAAGACTATTGAGAAATTCCATAGGGAGTTATTTTGCTCCTCCACAATCTTACACTCCACACTGTTAACACTGAGGAAACACTGACTCATGTTTGGTAAGCAATTTCAGGAAATAAACTATAAGCATTGGTTTAAAATTTTACATAAATATATTTAGAATGGAAAAAAAGAAGAAAATTGAACAAATCTGCAAATAAAATTGCAATCAGCACAGCTATATTGCAGATGAGACAACATATTAAAGGAATGAATTAATTCAGAGGACCTTATTGAAAACTACACTTTTTGTTTTATATATACAGTATAACCTCGTTAATTCGACACGCGATAAATCGACCATGTTTTAATGTCCTATCATATAAAACTGTAATTCGACACTATCGATAATTAGACCATTTTAAAATTCAAATATAGATATTTGATTTTTGTTTAAATACAACTTTAACCGCTATATAGGTATTACAGAGGAGGGGATAAAACTGAAAATGTACAAAATTTATGTATAGAGAAGTGGGAATAATTAGTAAATAAAGAGAAGACCCATCCAGACCATCTATATACAGAAAACCCCGTAAATACGACCCCTGGATATAACGAACCTTCCCTTATAACGAACCCACGCCGATTCCCAATTCCATTACATTGAAAATACCATCGTTATAACGAACTTTGCGATTTTTAGAATAACAAACTACCCCTATAACGAACCTATTTTCGGTCCCAAAATGATAAAATCTATCAAAAATACTATGTTTATAACGAACTTAGAATTGTAATTAAAAAAAAATTAAAACAACCAAAATTTGAACATATTTCAACTCGCGGATCGCTATTTCAAAACAATAAATTTAGCGGCATTGTTTGTTTTGAATTTTGCACTTTATTTGTGCTGTATGTTGTATAAATTTTAACACATTATACTTTTTATTAAATAGAATATATTTGCATCCATTTATTTGAAATATAAAAATACAAATGGCTTCCAAAATGAAGAAAACAAAGGCATTTTAAAAACAAAAGCGTTATTCCTTAAAAAAAAAAAAAGGCCATTTTCAAAACTTTTCAAAGTGAAACAACACAGGCAAAATGTTAAGAACATACTAAAATAAGAGAATATAGCTTTTCTATTATAAAAGATAAAATATAAAGCTATTAAAAATTGTTACAAAGAGGAATCAACCTCAACTTTTGCCGCGATCGCGATCGTACGTTTCAGGGCTAAAAAAAAAATCCAAATAAATGGTCCCGTGATGAAACAAAATCTATTTTTATGCCATTAACTATGGTGATTTTAAAGTCAGCAATGTTTTGCATGACAGGTTAAAAAAAACGAAATCTAGACCTAGAAGAATATGTGGGAAAATGAAATGGAAGTAAAACACTAACTTTATTTGAATGGTGCAATGCTTTGAAGCAACAAGGTGTTAGAGCCATTTTTCCAAGTAAACAATGTATTATATAATGTGATAATGATGTTTTAAAATCATTTTATATCTTTGAATATATATTTAATAAAACTTTGCCTAGGATTTGTCTTGATTTTTAAATTAGACATAGAGGTACATGTATGTTAATGATAGGAAGAACCTATCATCTAATGATTTCTATTATTATTCAGTATTAATGTAAGGAAATTGGTCAATTAAGGGAATTAAAACAAAGTGACCACTATTAAGAGGAAGCCTCTTCCAGTGTGTATGGCTGTCCTTTAATTATACGGTCTAAAATTTTGAAAAGTAAAAAAAAAAAAAAAAAAACCGTGGCTATAGTGAACCGTGGCTATAGTGAACCAAAAGCTCTGTCCCATTGGGGTTCACTATAGAGGGGTTTTACTGTATATTACTGGGAAGGTTTCTAGCAAATAAAATTTTTGAAATAACTTTTCGCCTAAAAATAATCAAGATAAATATTCTAATTTATCTGTTAGAATTCAACAATCTGCTCTAAATATTATCATGATGATACGATGATTTTGTAAAGTAGAAAATTAGGAAAGACAAAATTCAGGATGACACAGCAATTTATTTGAGACAATAATAATGATACAATTCATAGGCAAGATACTATTCCTTTAACTTCCAATTACCGAGGGAACCAATTAATATTGATTTTATTCAACTTATCGAGTACTTTTAAAGGGACCGGGAAAAAATGTTCACTTTATCGAGAGATTTGTTAGACAAACCTTTACTCGGGTATAACCCAGGCGAAACCGGGTACATCCATACAAAAATAATGATACAATACCAAGGCAAGATACTATTCCTTTAACTTCCAATTACCGAGGGAACCAATTAATATTGATTTTATTCAAATTATCGAGTATTTCTCAAGGGACCGGGAAAAAATGTTCACTTTATTGAGAGATTCGTTAGACAAACCTTTACTAGGGTAAAACCCGGGCGAAACCGGGTACGTCCGCTAGTGTTGTATAAATTTTTACACATTATACTTTTATTTAATAAAATATTATTGAATTCGACAATTTTGATATAGAATAAAAATACAAATGACTTCCAAAATTAAGAAAAGAAACAAAGAATGGCGTTCTAAAAAAAAAACAGTGGCATCATGCCCTTTTAGAAGCGTTCTATATCAAGTTTAACCTAGGCTAAATAATAATTCCAAATAATATTAAAGACAGAAATGGTTTGAATAACAGGTTAAAAACAAAATTTAATATACACTTCAGAAGAATATGTGGAAACTGGAATTGGAAGAAGAAGGGGGGAAAAAAGCAGTTTACCCCAAGTTCCCCGTGTCACATGTGGCACAAACAAATCGATTTATAAACTCTCAAAAATTACAACTACAGTATTAGAATGGATTTCTTGTTAGGTATATGACTAATTCAGGGTTCGCGAATATTCCCCCTGGCCGGCCGTTTTACCACCGATTTTGTGTTTGTAAATTGGCGTTTTAATTCGCAATTTTACCGATCGCGCTATCGTATCAACATGTTTCGCGTCCGAATTTTCTGAATTGGATACTTTTGATTCATCCTCAATTGATTTAGAATACACGGAGCGTCATTCCTTTGATGGAAATAACGATATTTTAAGAGGATTCTGATTTTCAAATTTTAATTTTCACTTTCAAATAACAAGGTATTAGAGACATTTTTTTCAAATAAATTTAGTATTATTTAAGAAAGATGTTCTAAAATACTCTTATAACTTTTAAATATATAAATAATAATGTTTTACCTAGGGGATTTGGCTTAATATCTAAATAATACATTGGTTTATATATAAACATGTATGCTAATGATAAGAACCTATTAGCAAATGACTTCTTTTGATATTCAGCATTACAGTAAAGAAATAGGTCAATTTAGGGATTTAAAACAAAGTCACCATTATTAAGTGCCTGCCATTTCCTGTTTGTATGGCTGTTTTTTATTTATAAGGTCTAAAAATTTAGAAGAGTTAAAAAAATGGCCAAACCATGGCTATAGTGAACCGTGGCTATAATGAACCAAAAGCTCTGTCCCATTGGGGTCACTATAGAGGGGTTTTCACTGTATATAGGAGAAACCAGCAAATCCTTATCTGAAAGAATTAACCAACACAAATCTGCACTAAAGCACCATAGTCTGACATCCCTTTTGTATAGCATGCATTCAACAATAGTCTCACTCCAGACTTCGATCACACATATATAATATATCAAAATATCAAAGAAAACTTTGCTGATTATTTTTAGAAAGCTGGAGCTCATTAGAAAATAAAAATAGTATTAAAAGAAAAATTGACTTACCAGATGTATATACTCAGTTTAAAACCTCTTTGTAATTTATTATTTCACGAATTTGAGATTTAATGAAAATACCTTCCTTTGTCTTAGAACAACTAATCTTCGGAAATTTAGTCATTGAATATATGACAGCATCACTATCTTTCTTTAAAGCCTTTACAAAATATTTCATTAACCCTAAAAAGAGAGAAGAAGCATTTTTAATTTATGGACAAACGGTTAATTTTTGTTCACCTAAGAGAAACATACTTCTTTCACGCCACATTTTTGTATATAATGATACTTTCTGTCTTTACTCTCTCACTTACACAAAAAGCAAGAATACTTTGTGTTTTCTTTCTGCAAGCCCTGTAAAATTCCTATATTTTAAGATCACCTCAAACTTTCCAACAAATATTTAGCATAATTCAACAATTCTAAGATTTTCTTAAGAGTCAAATAGGTTTCTATCATTTGGTTTGAATAGGCAACTGGCAAACTTGTATGGAAGGTACCATGGTGACGAAACAAGCCTTCAACCTTTTTTAGAGGAATCAATAAAGAGTCTACGCTCGTAGCATTGCAAATAATTTGCAGAGTTTTGAAAACACCTCCAATATCATTGCAGTACACTTATCCTTGCTCCTAAAAAGAATGTCAACATTTTTTGTTTATTATTACGATAAACAGAGATTTTGGTTTGTGGTAACAAGAAGTTTCTTCGTTTTAATCTTGATTCGAGGATTTCTGATGCTTCTTTTGATTGCGCTAGATCCCTAACTAGATCATTTAATGATGCCTGATCAAATAAATGTGGAATGCCACATTCACTTGAAATGATTTCAGGGTCTTCTAATTGATGATCATCTGCAAAGGCTGTGTGCTAATCATCCTTTTTGATATATAATTCTTGAACAGTTTTAAATATTGGTATGGGATTCTGTATTTCGTGAGGAATAGGTTGCCTAGCTGAAGATATATTAGGGTAAATGTTAATTTGGTTCTTTTTGCTATTAAGGCCTGTGATTTTGCAGACACAAAAATAACAATTGTCATGGTGATTATTTGGTTCTTGCTGAACCATTGGTACACCACAGGGCATACCTTCTGATTTCCCGGATTTCATTGCCAAAGCCGTTGATAGCACGTTCTGCACTCACTATGGGGGCACCACCACTTGTCTTGTGGTCCTAAAGCCACACCAAATATTCTTTATAGCATTCTTTTATCTTTAGGGTGATACGTCTCCTCTGTTTGGGATTTGTATATTTTCCAAAAATGTAGCAGAACATTTCTGGATTGACTTTGAATTTACGCGGCATTATTTATAAATTTAAAATATTTTTCAAAATAAATGCACATTAAACCCCTTCTTGATATAAAATTGCAATGGTATGCATTTCATCTAAATGATTATTAAATTTTATGCTTACAAAGTCAATAACTTCAAAATATTTTTATGACAGCGATGACATCAGCTTCTTTATAAAATTGAATATTTTCAAATACTTACGCTACGCTTACGTTACGCTACGCTTGACGAGATAAAGACGGCATCGAAGGAGGAGCTGAAAAAGATTTTAAAAAATGATTTTTTGAAGTGCTTCGAAGATTGGAAAAACCGTTGGCACAAGTGTATAAAATCTCATGGGGATTACTTTGAAGGGGACAAAATAGGTATTCATGAATAAAAAAATAATTTTTGAAAAAACACAAAAGTCGTGATACTTTTTGAACACACCTCGTAAATTGTGAAAAAAACTTTAACAATGATATATTAGAGGTGAATATAAAAGTAGTTACAAAACATGGCAAAAGAAAATAAAAATAATATTGAAAATAAAAATACATTAATTACAATTTATTACTTTTATTTATGATTTATATCAGGTATGATAGGGATTAAATATACATTTGCATGGGCACAAAGTTAGCGCCTTTAGTTACAAGGTGCTTTATTTTACAAATCAGTAAATGCACTAATGCATAATTATTCAAAAGAATATCTAAGTCCTTATAGTGTTATTTTTTGTTCTCCTATATAGCAATTTGAATTCCAAGAATGAATTTGATTGACAAGTTTCAATATATTGAATTTGTTTGATTTTTTGACATCCAATGCCTTGGCAACCGAAAATAATTTTGTACGCAATTTTTCTCTCCCAATGCCTTCAGAAAAGCGTTCTTGAATCATTTCGAAATAGTTTGGAAAATGTTTCCTATAAAAAGGCATGTTCAATTCCATATTCACACGTAGACCTGTTGATTCATTGGATAGATAGCCAGCTAACCTGTTTTGGTCATTTTCTAACAAGAAACTAAGCAATGTAATATTAGATTTACCAAGAAGATGATTTTTCATTATAGCAACTTGCCTCTTGCAGCTATTCATCCATTCAATCAGATTAATTGGTAACTGAATATATTCAGGCATTCTAAATTTAGGGCGCCATAGAACAAAATATGATATCATTAATTTTATGAAAGGCATATTTCTAAATGCATGATCACCGACCACTCCAGACCTAAAAAAATTGAATAAATTGAAATGAGTAGAGTACCTTAATAACCGTTTTGTAACTAGATTTCCATTGATATAAGAGGCATCTCTTACTATTATAATTTCAAGGGCGGGTATATTCAAAGATAATTTTCTATATTTGTTTTTGATATTAGCGTCAGCTCCAGCATCTAATAAAGTGTGAATGATGACTGGATTTAAAGCACAAGAAGCTTTATGCAACGCGGTTTCATTATCTTCATTTGTTGCATTTATTGAAGCGCCAGCTTGTATTAATAGTTTTGCTATTTCATCGCTTTTATTTTCTACCGTCATAGCTAATGGTGCATCACCCAAAATACATTTTTTATTAACATCAGCTCCTGATTTGATCAAAAAACTTGCCACTTCCCTAAACTCAAATAAGCATGCATGATGTAAAAGTGTTCTATCAGATATATCTTTTCTGCCTATATCAGCTCCAGCTTCTAACAATAGCTTGAAATTCATAAATTTCTTCGATTGAATTGAATAAAAGATTGCTGTAAGCTGGTTTTGGCAGCTCGCTTCTAAATCAAGCTTGAGTTTTAAAAGATTCTTCAAGAAGTTTGCATCACATATCTCAGAAACATTCATTAATGGTGTTCTTCCCCAATGATCAGGTATCTTAAAATCTGCTCCTGCAATAATCAGGTATCGGAATATTTGAAAATTGTGAGTTTTGATAGCTTTCTGAAGTGGAGTTATTCCTTCCCAATTCCTGGCATTTATGTCTGCACCCTTGTCTAAAAATTTTCTACAAAGGTATTCGTTACCTAGAGCGACAGCTAGATGCAGTGGGGAATCCAAATCATCGATTAAATACCTAAGCCTTACAAGTTTTCTTTCAAATCTATTAGGTTGATTTTCTAAATATCTAAAGTAGTTACTTATTAAATTCATGTCAAATTTAAAATTTACAACAATTCCCTCTTCTATTATCATTTCTACTTCTTTGAGATTTCCCAGAATAATATTATGTAAAAATTTCATTTTTGAATCCATTATAAATTTTTTATCCATTTAAGTGAGATTTATTTTCTGAAATTTAAAATTTTATTATGAATTTGAATTATTAATTGATATACCAACAATGAGTTTCTGAATATTGAAAACGCATCTAAGCCAAAAAATAATTCAACTCTGTAAAACTAATAAATTAATATATATTCTGTGTTTTATAATAAATATTCCATTTTTTTCAAATTTTTCAATTTTAAATATTAATATTCAAATCTTTTTTGATAAAAAAATATCATAACAGTTCCTTATTTGCTTTGACTATATAAATAAACAATGTACTTTTCGAATAATTACTCAATGCTTAAAGATTTAATAGCGATAAAAATAGATACTTATAGGAGGGTAAATATGAATCAATTAAAGGGGAATTTATAAAAGAGATATTGGTCAGCAAACATCTATGAATTAAACCAGGTTCACTAAGTTTCTATAGGAGGTAAACTGCTTCCATAAAAAGTCAAATATTGAGAAATATTTTTTAAAAAATGAAATGCTTTGATAATAAACGTCAAACAAGTAGGCAGGATTGAAAGACGCTGTTATTCATTTAAAATGATATTTGTTCAGGAGAATCTATTATACATATAAAGTCTGTGTATATATGTTTGTCGGCAATATACAAATTCTCAAAAGGTACCTAATTTGGCTGAAATCTTAACAGGAGTTAGAGAAAATTCTGGAAAAAATATATTGTCGCATTTTTAGCCAAGAAATATTCAAATTGACCAAGTTCTGGGCAAAAATAGATTTTTAGTCAGAAAAGGATGATGAAAATATTGGTGTATCATTTCTGATTATCAGGTACAAAATAATTTGGGGAAAATTCAATATAGCAGTCCACCATCAATGCCAGTTCATTTTTAGAAGGCAGGAACAAAATTAAAAGAGCAAAAAAAAAAAACTTGAGCATGAGACATGAATCCAGGTCATCTCTATATATATAACATCACTTATAAATAAAACATGTATTTTGTCAACTATACACGTCCTCAATAATTACCTAATCTGGCTGAAATATTAACAGGACATAGAGTTGAATCTGAAAGAGTTTATAGTCGCATTTTTACCAAATAAAAATAGAATTTAAATTTAAACAAGTAGTAGGAAAAAATATAGCCAGGTCATCCATATATATAAAATAACACCCATTTGGCTAAGATCAAAGAGGAACCCTATCCCACCAGACCCCCCAGAAGACAAGTGTGAGGTACCAGCTCCACCTAAAAGTAAACTAGGTGTCCTAATTCATGATCCTGGGGGCTCCTCTTCAAGGACCCGTAAATATCAGAACCCACCAGGACTAGGAGTAACGCCAGCCTACCAAGCCGGAGTCAAGACTCGCCTGCCCCAAAAGAAGACCACTTCACCAAGACCCAGGACAGGAGAAGGAGCGGAGGAGTGGAGCCGCAGTCTTATGGCGCCATAAATGAAGGACCTCGACCTGGCCCTTTCTTCGGAACCTAAAGCCAGCAACCCCTGCCCTCTAAAGCCTAGACCAGAAATCGGCAAAATTTTGAGTCTGAAAAGTCAAAAATTACAATTGAAATTTTTTTAAAGAGTTACATTTGCCAACAATAAGTAGTACTAGCATAAATATTATTTACGTATGGAACTAAATAAAGAGCCGCAGCTTCACGCCCAAAGAGCGAAAAGAGCCCAAAATTAATCGAATACTGGAAAAATGTTTGTTTTTTTTTTCATTCAGAAAATGATGATGACAATAATGCTGAATCAGGTTTAATTGTAAGAAACAAAATTAGTTGGGACTATTCACTAAAACAGACCACGAGCAATGTTAGACCATTGTTTTTAGTAGACAGGCACATGATTCTAATTTTTAATTATTATTGTATATATAGGCAAATACATAGATAACTGGTTATAGTTATAAGACCATTTTATAAAAATTAATCACAAATTTCAATCAAAGTTTATTATATATTTTTTTAAATCACAGTGAACACATCTAAATCTAATAAAGTTTGAAATACATCCATTGATGATTTTCATATATATAATAATTTGATGACTGATTCAATTTATTTCATGAAACCAAATTAAATTTTTAATATTTCTCTTCAAATTTGACATTAGCATTTATTTCTTGTATCATTGAGAAAAATAACAGAATATATGTTTCAGCTTTTAGACATCTCAATATGTCAGAAGGCTATATTATTTCTAAATTAAGGTTGGGTTATTTTCTAAAACTCAAATTATGTTAAATAAAATTAAAACCAGGAATTTTTTATCTATTACACTTGCCTATTAATATGGTTTAATTTTAAAATAACCCGCTCTTGTGTGAAAATTCAAGGGGGTTCAAAATGTTTATATACATATTTATCCAATATGCATATATACTAGCCGAATGACCCAGGCAACGCCCGGGGTTTACCCGATTAAATGCTTTTATTCAAATACTATTCGTTACAATTATAAATTGGCGCCGTGGATGTCATTCTTGTATAATATATAAATTATTTTTAAAAATTATAAAAAAAAATGCATCAGCCGATGGTTATGAGAAATGGCCATATTTGGGTATTTAATCCATTCACAAAAGCAAACGGTGACAGAATTGATTAAGAAAGGGCAATGCCCGTGTTTTCCCCGATTAAATGCTTTTATTCAAATAATATTCGTTACAATTATAAATTGGCGCCGTGGATGTCATTCTTGTGAAACGTCCCGCTCCAAACTTTGTGTCTGAGAAGCGATATTTTTATAAAGAGATGATCTGGCTTTGTGTCTTCTGCTCGAATGAATGTTTTTCTGTTAGAATTTTGTTCCTGCATACTAAAAATGAACTGGCTTCAACCGTGGTCTCTGCTTTTTGGAATTTTTCCAGATATAATTTTGTATCTGATAATCAAATATGATACAGCAATATTGTCATCATCATTTTCTGAAAAAAAAAAAAAACAACTACTTTTTTCCCAGAACCTGTCAATTTATTTTTCTTGACTAAAAATCCGAAAAATATATTTTTCAGATTTTTCTCTATGTCCTGTTAAAACACGTTTTACATGTCCATTAGGTCAGCTGATATTACCTCCCATCTTCACCGCTAGAGGCGCTGCTTGCGAGCGAAAGGGCAAATTTGCCACGCAATTTGCAAATAACTTGTATACATACTTGTATACTTGTGTACATAGACCATAAATCTGTACATAGACAGGAAAAGCACATATATTTTAAAAATATAAATGAGTTTTAAAAATTGTACTAAAAAAAAAAATACATCGGCCGGGAATCGAACCCTGGGCGCCTGCGTGGCAGGCGAGCATTCTACCACTGAACCAAAAGCAAACGGTGATAGAATTAAGAATGCATGACGCTGATAACTGTATATATTAATTGTATACTTCTTGTATAGTTTATTGTATACTTCTTGTATAATTCTTGTATAGTTTATTGCATACTTCTTGTATAGTCTATTGTATACTTCTTGTATAGTTTCTTGTATACTTCTTGTATAGTTTATTGTATACTTCTTGTATAGTCTATTGTATACTTCTTGTATAGTTTCTTATATACTTCTTTTATAGTTTATTGTATACTTCTTGTATAGTTTATTGTATACTGCTTGTATAGTTTATTGTATAATCTATATATATAAAAATGAATGTATGTGTGTGTGTGTGTCTGTCTGTCCTTTATGCCTGACCAAACCACTCATTGGAACGCCATGAAACTTTGGGAAGTTATTTAGTATAGTACTGGGAATGTTTCTAGCAAATAAAATTTTTGAAATAACTTTTCGCCTAGAAATAATAAAGATAAATATTCTAATTTATCTGTTATAATTCAACAATCTGCTCTAAATATTATCATGATGATACGATGATTTTGTAATGTAGAAAATTAGGAAAGACAAAATTCAGGATGACACAGCAATTTATTTGAGACGAGAATAATGATACAATTCCAAGGCAAGATACTATTCCTTTAACTTCCAATTACCGAGAGAACCAATTAATATTGATTTTATTCAACTTATCGAGTATTTTTAAAGGGACCGGGAAAAAATGTTCACTTTATCGAGAGATTCGTTAAACAAACCTTTACTCGGGTAAAACCCAGGCGAAGCCGGGTACATCCATACAAGAATAATGATACAATTCCAAGGCAAGATACTATTCCTTTAACTTCCAATTACCGAGGGAACCAATTAATATTGATTTTATTCAACTTATCGAGTATTTTTCAAGGGACGGGGAAAAAAAGTTCACTTTATCGAGAGTTTCTTTAAACAAACCTTTACTCGGGTAAAAGCCAGGTACATCTATACAAGAATAATGATACAATTCCAAGGCAAGATACTATTCTTTTAACTTCCAATTACCGAGGGAACCAATTAATATTGATTTTATTCAACTTATCGAGTATTTTTCAAGGGACCGGGAAAAAAATGTTCACTTTATCAAGAGATTCGTTAGACAAACCTTTACTCGGACAAAACCCGGGCGAAGCCGTGTACGTCCGCTAGTTCTTGTATAATTTATTGTATACTTCTTGTATAGTTTATTGTATACTTCTTGTATAGTTTATTGTATACCTCTTGTATAGTTTATTGTATAGTTCATTGTATACTTCTTGTATACTTCTTGTATAGTTTCTTGCATATTTCTTGTATAGTTTATTTTATACTTCTTGTATAGTTTAGTGTATATTTCTTGTATAGTTTATTGTATACTTCTTGTATAGTCTATTTTTTAAATAATATAAATGAGTTTTAAAAATTGTAAAAAAAAAAAAATTGCATCGGCCGGGAAACGAACCCGGGGCGCCCGCGTGGCAGGCGAGCATTCTACAACTGAACCAAAAGCAAACGGTGACAGAATTAAGAAAGAATGCATGACGCTGATAACTGTATATATTAAATATAGAAAAATAGTACCGCAAAAATTTGAATACACCAATTTTATTCTAAGGAATGTTGTTAGTTTTTATTCATATATTTATAACAAAGAGATGGGTTATTCAAATTGAAATTATGTGAAATAAAACCTCAAAATTTTCAAAATTAGAATTTGCTTATTAACACCGTTTAATTTTTAAAAAGAACCACTATTGTTCGAAAAATACAAAAAGGTTCAAAATATTAAAATACATATTAATCCAATAGAAAAATAATAACAAACAAAATTTGAATGCACAAATTTAACAAATAGAACATTCAAGGTACTGGTTAAAGACGAACTTTCAACAGCTAGGAACATCCTTGCCGGGGTCCCCCAAGGATCATTCACAGGACCAACCTTATTTGACATATATATAGATGACTTCCCCTGTATTGAAGACACCTCTTTACACCTATTTGCCGATGATACCGCCATTTTGGCCTCGACATACGACTTCGACAGACTCCACATGAAACTTCAAGAGGCCTGCATCTTTTCCACGCTCTGGTGTAAAGAATGGCGAGTCACAATGAACCCCCAAAAAAGTGAAGCAATAA
This sequence comes from Cordylochernes scorpioides, assembly GCA_030710605.1. Classification (NCBI taxonomy): domain Eukaryota; kingdom Metazoa; phylum Arthropoda; class Arachnida; order Pseudoscorpiones; family Chernetidae; genus Cordylochernes; species Cordylochernes scorpioides. Next base: position 98,304,374 of record CP092871.1, read on the forward strand.
TTTTCTCCAGAAAAAAAAGACAAAATTAAGAAACCTTTAGATTAACTTTTTGTTTTTGAAGACAATATTAAATGGAAAGAGAACATCCAATACCTAGGGATGACCCTAGACGAGCACCTAACATTCAAAAAACACATCGAAAACAGAATTAATTTGGCGAAAGCGGCCCAACGCCGACTATCCCTACTTCTAGGACCGAAGAGCAAATTATCCCTTCATTGCAAAAGAACCATTTACACATCAATAATAAGACCAATACTCATATATGGCCACCCCATTTTTATGACAGCACATAAGACAATCCTTAAAAAGCTAGAAGTCTTCGAAAATAAAATGATCAGAAAAATCATGTCTCCACCCTGGTTCGTTCTGAACACAATCCTCAGGAACGATCTAAATATCGAAAATATCAATGACTACATTATTAGACAATCATTTAAATTCTATGAAAAATCCGAAAAATTAGAAAACCTCACTTTTAAGGAAGTCACAAACTACAAATGCGAAAAAAGGAAAATAAGAAATTTAAAACCTAGACAAATTCTCCATCAATTAAGCCAGAATGACGAAAAGTGGAAAAAAAGGAAAAACAAACACACCTTGAATATCAAACAAGCCAGAAAAAAACCTTCTCAAGAACAATATCCCCAAGGACCTGAGAATCCGGACCCAACGACATCATTATAAATTATAATTGTAAATGAACCCCTGTACATAACAACCCCCCTCAGTATATTGTAAATATGATGATCTAGGTTGCTCTTTTTGAGCGGCACCTAATAAAGTTATTTGGAACTTGGAAAGTTTGCAGCAGAAGTGACAGGTAAATTTGAAGTGATTTGTTTATTCTTCTCTATCGATTTGCTTTTATAAATCGTCTCCACTAGACTGTGTCAATATGCCGAGGCGTTGCATTAATATTGCTGATATTTTCTGTTATATTTGTGGGGAATTAACTATCAAAGTTCAAAGCCGAAACTTTACACCGCTCATCAAAAAGTGCTATGAACTTTATTTTGGCTTTAAATCGGTGACCAAGATAAGACTTGGGCTCCTCACCATTGTTGTGTAATTTGTGTTCGACATCTTGCAGGGTGGATTAAAGGTGAACGTCATATGCCTTTTGCGGTTCCAATGATATGGAGGGAACCTAAAGACCATTCTTCAGACTGTTATTTTTGTTTGACAAAGACTACAAGTATTACATCCAAATCAAGACATACAGTTGAATATCCAGATTTGCCTTCTGCTATGAGACCGGTTCCTCATAGTGATATTTTACCTATTCCACAGCCTCCTGAAAATGTAATATTTAGTGACGATGATTCAGATAGACGAGAGAAACAGTGGGATGACACAAATTTTGAAGCAGGTGCTTTATTTGAACCTCATTTATTAACCCAAAGAGATTTGAACGACCTCGTACGTGATTTAGATTTATCCAAAAAACAAAGTGAACTTTTAGGCTCTAGGTTAAAAGGCTGGAATCTGCTGCATAAGATACAGAAGAGTGGCGTTTATTAAATGATTCTTCAAAAATTAGTATGAAAGCTGTTCTCCGTCACAATGTAAATAAGATCCCATCACTGCCAAAAGCACATGCATCCAACATGAAAGAGCCTTACGAAAACATGAAACTGCTTTTGAAAAAGATAGAATATGAAAGATACGGTTGGAAAATATGCAGCGATTTGAAATTTGTTGGATTATATTCCGTGGATTACAGCTTGGATATACAAAATTTTGTTGTTTTCTGTGTGAGTGGGATAGCAGCGATAGGGAAAGTATTTACATTTAAAAAATCTGACTAAACCGTAAAATTTTTACTCCAGTATATAAAAATATTGCAAATCTACCCCTGATCGATTCAGAAAATATTTACTTACCACCATTACATATTAAACTGGGATTAATGAAGAACTTTGTCAAGGCAATGGATCGAAATGCCAGTGGATTTGCCTACCTAAAACAAAATTTTTGTAGTATAAGTGAATCGAAGATTAAAAAAGGCATTTTCGTTGGACCTCAGATTCGAGAATTGCAGCAGGATGGAAATTTCCAAAATAGTTTGAATGAAGTTGAAGCAGCAGCATGGAATTCCTTTAAAAACGTTTGCAAAACCTTCTTAGGAAGTGTCAAGGTTGAAAAATACCGAGACATAGTTAATGATCTGTTGCTTTCCTACAAGGCACTGGGATGTAACATGTCCCTCAAGATCCATTTCCTACATTCACATCTAGATTTCTTTCCAGACAATCTTGGCGCAGTTAGCGATGAGCATGGTGAGAGGTTTCATCAAGATATATCAAGCTTGGAGAAGCGGTACCAAGGTAAATGGAGTCCCGCTATGCTTGCCGACTACTGCTGGACACTCAAGAGGGATCTACCACAAGCAAAGTATAGAAGAAAATCCACTGTCACTGCTGTTCAATGAATAAATATGTTTCGTTCATATATGCCTATATATTAACAATATATTTCCAAATTTCAAGTAGGTGTATCTCAGAAATATTGCGTAATAGAAAAAACTAATGGTATATTTGGATTCAGGACATGTAGATAAGATGCTATTTCTTTGTGGACAAAGAAAATATTTTTTGATAAACCATTGTAATGTAATAAGGGTTATGCAAAACTGCTTACGTAACATTGTTTGCATTTTTTACTGTATTTATTCCAATACTAAAAAAAGACCGTCACGCAAAACCCATAGGTGATGGGAAATTTCTGATTAGATTTTTGAGTTCAGCATGAAAGGTTACACTGGAAACATAATCAGGTTCTCTTGTGCAAAAATCTTGTTGACCAGTGTGTTATTTAAAAACATGGCTGAACAAAATCTGAAGATTTCATTTTTTTTTAGGTTGCAATAAACTTTCTTTCAATTATTAGTTTACAAATTTGAACTACAATTAAAATACATATAGTTTTTCCACAACAAATAATATTTGATAATTTTATCATTAAATATTTGACAGCTTCGCTATATTTGATATGTATAGTAAGAATTTTTATTTTGGGGACAAGCGGCTCATTTCCAACATTTTGTTTTTGCCTAAAGTAAGCATATTTCTCTCAAGCCACATTTTGGCATTTAATTATTATTTCTGCCTCTACTGTGCCACTTATTAAAAAAAAGGATACTTTGTGTTTCTTTTTTGCAAACTCTATAAAATACCAATAATTTAAAACTTCTGCAAACTTCTCAGTTTTATGATTTTCTTAAGAACCGAATAGCATTCTTTTTTGGGTTTTTGAGAGAATAGGCAACAGGTATGTAAGTTAATGACTACCAAATTGTATCACACACGACTTCAAACTTATTCAGAAGAATCAATAAAGGCTTTATACTTGGTATCATTGTCATTTTTTTCATCAAAGTTTTCGATTGAGGATACTTGAACCGTTTTAGAAATCAGTATGGGATTCTCGAGGTTGTAAATAGTTTGTCTAACTGATGGCATTTCAGGATTAAAATTAATTTATTTCTTCTTGCAATTGAGACTGTAATTTGGCAGACATAGAAATAACAATTATCATGGTGATTATCAGTTATCGCTAATAGATAAATAGATATTTATAAAAATATTTTTGCGAGGTTATTTTACCTTTAGTTTAGTAATGCAAATATTCCACAGATGTAACAGGACATTTCATAATGATCTTTACATTAATGTTTTAAAATGTTTATGATTAATTAATATGACAAAGGTAAATTATGGGGGTACACAACAAAGTGCAATTTACAAGGGCCCAAAGTAAAATCAATTTAACATACAGAAAAACCTATACTCATTATACAAAAAAAAAGAGAGAGACATAAATACTAATAACGTTTAGTTATAAAAAAACACATAATTTGTATTGCAGCTCTCAAAGGGTTAGACCAGGGTATCTTAAGTATGCGAGAAGTTCACCGGAACAAAGCAATCGCAAGAGAACACTCATAGCGTCTCCACACTCCTGGAAGAGTCCTTGTATTCAAAGTAAATTTAATTAATTCTGCGTGCCTCATTCGCTTTATGCTCTAGTCCGTATTTTACCTATAAACCCCTTTTATATACAAACATGATAATATTCGTCCAGAGTAGGAATAAAGATAGCTATAAGGAAAGTAGTCGAATATTATTTTTTAAGGGATCAGAAGGGTTTTTGTATTTTTTAAACAAATTAAAGCTATGAAAAATTCACACTCGAGCTTTGGAAGTTACGCATCATAAGGAAGAAACCTAAGGAAAAATGAAATATAATCATAAGGAAAATATAACTTTTACCAAGAAAATTATATTAACAAATAATTCATAAAATATCCTAAAAATACCTTTATAAAATTAGATTTTCTTTCTTTTACTTTAAAGGTTTGATAAAATGTTAAGGTGTTGCTGTTTTACAAACAACAAACAAACAAATCAACTTTATTAGGGCGTCCTGCCCTGTACAGATCCGCCGTAGAATTGTTAACAATATTCAACACAAGAGAAAAGGGAGAGATGGAGTGTTTACAATTAAGGTATGGCAAATATATATATATATATATATTTTTATATTGCCCCAGTTCTTCTCTCTTCCACGAGTGCAATTTTATTTACAACCGCTTTTTGGTAGTTGAACAGTTCTATTGCCCAACTTTTCTTATCTGAAACAGTTTTTATTATCATTATTGAGTTCAAATGCGGTCTAGGAAGACTTTTCAGGATCTTTTTTCTCTCTCCTTCCAGATCCCCGCACTCAGCAGTAAAATGGTATATTTCATCGGTTATCTGACTTCCGCATAACCTACAGTACAAATCTTCTTTCTTAATTACGTAGATATGATTTTCTTTGATCAATGTTGATATTATCCTGATCTGTGCAATAAAACTCACTAGAGCTGAGGACAGATTGCATGAAAAATAATGTTCTGGAATGAATGAATCATAAAGTAGCCTATAGTTTGAGTATGTTTTCGTAAGAGATAATTTTGCCAGATCTTGCTGCAATAGCTGTTCAATTTTTATTTTTAGTATATTCGGAAGTTCGGTCTGTATGTCATCATAATTTAACCTAAAGTTTAGCCGTGTGAGTCCGCAATGATTGATGATATCCATGATATTTTTACAGAATCCTCTATAGGTTTTTTTGTCATTAAGGAAATTTCCTTCAATCTATTCCAGCATAGCTTAGGTAGGTGTTGCTGTTTTTTTCTTTTTATCAATTCAATATCTTCCCTTTTCAATATTTTCTCTATATTGCGCTTATATAACATATAACTGCCGAAGGTACAGCGTGAACTTGTTTTAGGTTAAAATTGTCAAAATAATATAAAAATATTTTTGATACCTTGAAATATAATATTTAACTACTTTCATTTTAACCATCTTCACTCCCTTCTCTCATACCAATTTTCTTTCATATATTAAAGACATAGCACTACTTAAATATATATTTAAGCCCTTCAGCACTGATGCACAAAATAACATTTTTTTGCGACTTAAGATTGAACTCTAAACCCTACCCAATATTTCTGAAAAAAAAATTATATTGTAAAAAAATCTACAATAGTTGACTCCATTCGAAATATAACGCTTTTATATAATTTTTTTTAAAAAACATTTTATTCGCCTGTTTGTGATCACAATTTTAATATATTGTCGCGTATAAGGCCTCAAAATGACTACAACCTCCGCCAATAGATGGCGCTTTCGCCTGTTTCTATCTGAAACTGGTGTGGGAATCGCCGACTGCTGTGATCCTGTTTCCTGAGGAAAATGTAAGTAAATAGATGTTCATATTGGCCCCAGGAGGTGGCGTAATGTAAATACCCGTTGTTTATTATCCCATTTAAATGTAATATTTAGTAGTAAATGAGAATAACGGAAGTAGTGTTTGAAGTTTCCGTGCCGCTTGCTGTTGTTTTTCTCGCTATCGCCACATTGCTGCTGCTACTCTTCTGGTAAATCTCTCGTGTCCCCCTACCAGTGGTAAGGCCAAGAGATACCGCCAGAGGAAGGTAGTTCCCCTTGAGCGGTGGTTCTCGGACGTCTTTGAGTGCTCTGCAGGGTCCAGCTGCAGAGGGAGTGCAACAGGAGCCTGGGTAGGTGATCCACGATGGAAGAAGCGGCGTCATCGCGCAAGAACCGGAGGGTCAAGCCGCGACAATATATACAAGGTGGATCAAAAAGTTCCTAAACATTTTATAAAATTAATTATTTATTCATAGAATAGTAATATAAAGATTTTTAAAATAGAAGCCTTGGTTAACTACACATTTTTTCCAGAGTGGAAAAAGCTGTTGAAATGCTAGTTCAAAGTCAAATTTTCTAAGCTTGTTCAGCTCTACCGTCGCATTTTCAATTACTTCTGATGACGATGAAAAGCGTCTCCCTTTTAACCTCATTGTAAGTTTTGGAAAAAAAAAAGAAATCACATGGGACGATATCAGGAGAGAAAGGAGGATGCGGCAAGACCTATACAGAGTGTTTGGCTAAATAGTTTTGACCAATAATTGCTCAATGAGTTGGGGCATTATCATGCAGCAATTTTCACTGTTTCGATTTATATGATATCATAATTTGTTCTATGGCGTCCAAAATCTAAAATACCCAAAATTTGTATCTTACCAAATGAGATGGTTGAATGGTGGTATAACTGCAAGAGTCAAGTTGATATAATGAAAAATCATCTTCTTGGTAAATCCAATATTACATTGCCTAGTTTCTTGTTAGAAAATGACCAAAACAGGTTAGCGGGCTATCTATCCAATGAATCAACAGGTCTACGTGTAAATATGTAATTGAACATACCTTTTTATAAGCAACATTTTTCGAAATATTTTGAAATGATTCATGAACACTTTTCTGAAGGCATTGAGAAAGAAAAATTGCGGACAAAATTACTTTCGGTTGCCAAGGAACTGAATTTTAAAAGGTCAAAAGATTAATTTTATTGAGATTTGTCAATAAAATTCATTTTTGTAATTCAGAAAGATATATATGAGAACAAATATAAATTGGACTTATATATATAACTTAGATATTTGTTTTGAATATTTATGTATTAATGCATCTACTGAATGGTAAAATAAAGGAACTTTTACCTAAAAGCATTAATATTGTACCCATCTGTATGTAAATGTCTATTTGATTCCTATATTATTGATAACTAAAAATATATCACAAATAAAAGTAATACATTTTAAAAATTTATTTTTCTCTTCATGATCATTTTTTAATTTAATTTTGCCATGTTTTGTAACAACTTTTAAATTCATCTCTAATATAACATTGTTTAAGATTTTGTACATAATTTTTATTAGTATATATTATTAGAAAATATTTTTAGTTTTATAAATGTATAAAATTCAATTGCCAAATTATATAGGGTTTAATATATATTAGTTTCACGATTTGTCAGAGAGTTCAATATATTTATAATAATATAAATATCTACGCGTAACTCAAAGTTCATATCCATAGTAAATGACCAATTTACATTTCCAAGCGGTCAGCATCAGTATTGGCATAATAGAAAACAGAAAAACGTAATATTATAGCGGTTTGGTAGATTGAACTGGCGAAACCATTGTAAGGGTTCACCACTGATGAGCAAGGCTCTCCTATATATTTAATATTGCAGTAAAGGCTGTAGAAAATGTTTTTTTTTTTTAATAATCATAGGTGTCAAAATGATTTCAATTTCTCATATAATCTAGCGCGCTAATAGATTATTTCATATTTTTTCTAAAAAAAAATTGTTTAAAAAATGAATAACTCGTTTACTTTTTGAGAGAAATTATATTCCATATATTAAAATATTTTGTGTGTTAATAATAAATATCTGTATTAATAATACATTCTGTTTTTTTATTCATATTTAATTGTGTGGTAATAAATAGTTTTTGATAATTATCAATTAAAATTATTGAATGGAGATATTATACTTTTTTGATTATTAATTATTAACTTGTAGGATTGTTTGTTGCGTGATGTGTTGGTGTGGCTAGTGGAAAGGCTGCTGATAAAATTATAATTAAAATTAATTTATTTAAAGCCAGAAATATAAAAAGAGAAAAGAAGCAACGGTTGAAGTAACGGCCGTTGGAGCAAGCCTAGATGTTTACCGCTGAGTGGCCAGAGTCTCTGATGACGTCCCGCGCGCATGCGTAGTCAGGTTGACGCTCGCGGTTGCCGATGCCGTCCACTGCCCCCTGTGTGTAGTGGAGCTGTGTCAAAGTGTAGTCGCCACACTACTCCCCCTCCAGTAGGATCTTTCCAGCGATCCTATGCAATCTAATTGGCTTGCCAAGTTCGGGTCTTGGGAAAACTTCGGTCCTTCTGATGTGAAAGCAGGCTTGAGGCGGTCGATTGGCACCCACGTGGATCTCTTTTTAATTTTCAGTTTGTAAATTTTGAGTTTCCTAAAAAGGATTTCATATGGACCGTCGTATGGGGGAGCTAGCGGTGGCAATATCAGGTCCCGACGTAGATAGACATGGGAACATGTCTCGAGTGGTTTGGGCACGTAAACGTGGCGGTTCCCATGTGGCCTGCTTGGTGCAGGTTTCAGATATGCCATGGCGCGCTTGAAGTCCTCCAGCCACGGTTCGGTAGTCGAGCTTGCAGAGCGGGGTCCTCGAAAAATGTTCCTGGAAGGGGTAGGGCTTCCCATAGACCGGCTCACCAATTTGTAGGATTGTTTGTTGCGTGATGTGTTGGTGTGGCTTGTGGAAAGGCTGCTGATAAAATTATAATTAAAAGTAATTTATTTAAAGCCAGAAATATAAAAAGAGAAAATAAGCAACGGTTGAAGTAACGGCCGTTGGAGCAAGCCTAGATGTTTACCGCTGAGTGGCCAGAGTCTCTGATGACGTCCCGCGCGCATGCGTAGTCAGGTTGACGCTCGCGGTTGCCGATGCCGTCCACTTCCCCCTGTGTGTAGTGGAGCTTTGTCAAAGTGTAGTCGCCACAAACTCATTATCCCGTTTTATGAATGGATATAGAATAATAGCCAGTTTTCTCTCTCTCTAATAATTGGTGGGGGTTTACTTGAGCTGTCTATATATAAAAGTCAATGTAACTGAATATATATGTTTGTCGGCTTTGTACGTCCTTATTCATTCCATATAGAGGGTTTTAAATAAATTTTACCTTTTTTTAGCATTTCATTCAATTTGAACACCACACCAATAATTATTAATTAACATCGCAATTAACAATTAATAAATATTAATTGATTTGTCATCGGGTGTTCAAATTGAATGAAATGCTAAAATATAGGAAAAATTTATTCAAAACGCTCTATATGGAATGAATAAGGACGTACATAGCCGACAAACATATATACTCAGTTACATTGACTTTTATATATAGACAGCTCAAGTAAACCCCACCAATTCTTAGAGAGAGAGAAAACTGGCTATCATTTTATATCCATTCATAAAACGGGATAATGAGTTAATAATTAATAATCAAAAAAGTATAATATCTCAATTCAATAACACAGGTTACAAAAAACGATAATTTGAAACTCAATGGACAAGAGAAAATGCTCAATTTATCAAGATATCAAAATAACAAGAGCTCAAACAACAAAGAAGGAGGGAAGGAAAAAATAAATTAAATAAGAGTTTGAAAATTTGGCAGTTTCGAAATATACATACTATTTTAAAATAAAAATACAACCTATCGCAATGAGTTTCTTTTATTCATAAAAAAAAAAACTCATTGCGATAGGTTGTATTTTTATTTTAAAATTTGTAGCGCAATTTTTTCGTTCACTTCAAATATACATACTATGTTGATACAAGATTGATTAAGTAAATCACCACAAGTTTTAAGGTAATCAATTTATTGAAAGCGCTTTCTGGTGTCGCCCCTTCTCAAACAAAAGTTTGATGTTAAAATTCGTGATCTATTATTTTAAAATCTGTACAATTATTCACAAATATTCATTTTAAAAAGAAATCCGTAATTTATTTTAGTGAGCGACTTCAGTCTATCATTGTCCAATGAATTTTCGATAGTAGTGAAGGCGGCGAAGAAATCGTCACTTGTGTCGGTTCTGAAGGCGTAGAAACGTAGGGTAGTAAGAGTTCTCTTTGCCTTGTTCAATGTAATTGGAATTGGCGGTAGGTCTTCCTTCTCGTCCTGAACCAGATGGGTCGAATTCAATATGTTGGCATCGGTTAAGGAACCGTGGACACTGATGTCTTCGTCGACGTGAGAATAATTCTCAAATGTTAAATCTCCATAGTTAGTTAGACGTCCCCACCCTGAGTCAGAATTTGTAATTTTTGACGACTCTGATGACTGTTCTACGCTTTCGGTGTGCTTAAACCCGCACTTTCTAAAGGAGTTATAAATAGTAGCAGTAAATTAACACAAAGCAATAACGCGCCATCTATACATATAAAACAAAAGGATTTAAAAGCGCGAATGTTTCTTTTATACATAAAACGAACTTCTACTGTCCTTACTGCGATGAAAAAATATATTGGGAGGGCTTGGCTCATCAGTGGTGAACCCTCCCAGCGGTTTCGCCAATTTAATCCACCAGACCGCTTCTCAGAGCTCTAATATTGCATTGGATATAAGCTTATGTCAATAGTTTACTTGAAAACCATTTCTAAGATTCCATCCTTCAGTGTAGCATATAAAAGCAGAATGATCCAATGCAATATTAGAGCTCTGAGAAGCGGTCTGGTGGATTAAATTGGCGAAACCGCTGGGAGGGTTCACCACTGATGAGCCAAGCCCTCCCAATATATTTTTTCATCGCAGTAAGGACAGTAGAAGTTCGTTTTATGTATAAAATAAACATTCGCGCTTTTAAATCCTTTTGTTTTAATAGTAGTAGTGTTAACATTTTTTCCAGGCCTTTTTGATCATGATTATAGTGGTCAAAACTGTTATATTTTCACCTTTTTCAATCCTCTTTCTCCCTCTCTCATTCAACATATATTTATATTATCTTTTAAAATCTACTAGACGAATGGCCTGGGCAACGCCCGGGTTTTACCCAAGTGCGAATATATTTTAAAAACGTTGTCTTGGGTGGTCGCTATAGACAGGGTGGTCTGTATAGACAGGTGTATGTATCACACAGCTGATAACAGGGTTGTCTAGAGTGGCCGCTATAGACAGGGTGGTCTGTATAGACAGGTGTATGTATCACACTGCTGATAACAGGGTTGCCTAAAGTGACCGCTATAGACAGGGTGGTCTGTATAGACAGGTGAATGTAACACACTGATAATAACAGGGTTGCCTAAAGTGACCGCTATAGACAGGGTGTACCGTATAGACAGGTGGATGTATCACACAGCTGATAACAGGGTTGTCTAGAGTGGCCGCTATAGACAGGTGTATGTATCACACAGCTGATAACAGGGTTATCTAGAATGGCCGCTATATACAGGGTGGTCTGTAAAGACAGGTGGATGTATCACACAGCTGATAACAGGGTTGTTTAGAGTGGTCGCTATAGGCAGGGTGGTCAGTGGTCGCTTTGGACAGGGTGGTCTGTATAGACAGGTGGATGGAACACACTGCTGATAACAGGGTTGTCTAGAATGGCCGCTATAGACAGGTGTATGTATCACACAGCTGATAACAGGGTTGTCTAGAGGGGGGCAGGGAGGACACGTGTTCGCCGGCAGCCAATGGGCGCGCATTCTATCCGTGAGCTTCAGACAGAATAAGGCAATTATATATATAGATGAAATTGAATTTTATTGTTTTAAAATAAGCTATAAATCACATTAAAAATTGATAACCATTTTAATAAAAAGGGTCATACATTCGAAAAAATATTACATAATTATAGAGAGATATTTATAACTCAGGTTCCTGGAGCACATAATTATAAAATTAAATAAATGAATTGTCATCGCGCGTGTGCAATTTGAAGAAATTACTAAAATAGTCAAATTTATTTCAAACGCGCGTTCTATATGGAATAAATAAAATGGAGTTGTAAGGTGACAGATGTAATCACAACATGTATATTGAGAAAATTGATAGAAGATTTATGTGAAAAATAATATTTGAAAATTAAATTTTACCACATTAATTTACCATAGGTAAGGTTGAAAAAAATTCAGTAAACAAGATGATTCTCACACAAACATGCTCTTTTTTAAAGTACAGTAGTACCTCCCTGTAACAGACACCTAATTGCTGAGCCAAAGTGTCCTTTAAGGATAGGTGCCCTCTTACCGGAGAGTTGCTGAATTGTAAAAATGGAAATT